>VZTJ01001521.1:0-20446 GCA_013397795.1 Orthonyx spaldingii | reverse complement strand
AGGAAGGAAGGAAGGAAGGAAGGAAGGAAGGAAGGAAGGAAGGAAGGAAGGGAGGAAGGAAGGGAGGAAGGAAGGGAGGAAGGACCTGAGGAACTGCATAGTTCTGTTTCATCATATCAGTTTCTCTCAAAGGTATATGTAGCTGGAGACCTGGTTTGATCTCTACATGATTCTGGTTTCTTGAACATGTTCTTTCTCTACAGAGCACTGCTCACTGTGCAGGAAATTTTAAGGTGTAATTTGTTTTCGAGCTACCACTAATTTTTCTCAATAGATAAGAACACTTGGTATCAATGTTAACTGGATGGAGGGACATTTTTCTACCTGCAGCAGAGAGGCCATAGTAACTGTCAGAGCTCCTGCCTATGTACATTTTTTGTGAACTAACCAAAAATAAATAAAGTACAGTGAATTCTGAAAATTGATGCCTGTCCTTTTCCAGGAGCACTTGAAAGTTAATTTAAAAGGAAAAAAAAAGTCAGAGTTTACTGTACTCCCAGTTTTTAGCTTAACTCTGCAGTAATTGGAGACTAAGAACTTTCTGTGTGCTCTTGGGAAAATGTCAATGTCTTCTATTTTGTTATGACATTTGAAAGCTGTGACAAATGAATAAGAATGCGTAACCCACTCACTAGTAGTCATTTTGCCTGTCTTTCCCATTTTGCCCACTCTGTTGTACATCAGAAATTGGTTTGGTTCTCAGTTACAGATACTGTCTGTTCAGTTCAGACCATAATGGTTTGTGCAGTAATTTTGATCACTGCCAGCAGGGATCAGTTGTGACAGTACCTGATGCTTCTTTCAATTACAGTGCTGTGAATTTGGCATGGAGGAACTTCAGGGCTGCTGGAGCGTGGTGAGCAGGAACTCGCACACAGGGGTGTTTGCCAAGTTTTGCCACTTGTTCACATTATTGCTTGCCTGCAGAAGCACTGTGGCAGTGGTAATGCAACTGTCACCTGTGACCGAAGTCAGAGGGTCCTCACTGTGACACTCACCTGCCACGTGAATGGCTCTTGATGTGTTGTGCTATCTGGAACATTCCCCCATGCTTTTGGGCAGAGTCATGCTCGTGTGATTACCCTGGACTTTGGTTCTTTTTGCTGTGATGTGAACAGGCATTTTCTAACAGTCTTTGAAGAAGGAAGTTCTTCACATGTGCCCAGTGCCCACAGTGGCCAGACTAACTATTAGCAGGATTGATTAGGAGAGATGTGCTTCCACACTGGGGAGAAAGGCTGATCACTTTCTAGTCTGTCTTTCCTCTGCTTCTTTCAAAAATTCCACTCCTTCATCCTTGGGTTGCTTGTGGCATTAGATATGGATGAGAGGTAAGTTATCTATTGCACGGAAGACACTCCATGTCTCTGGCATTTTGTGCAGGGGGTTGAGCATGCACGAGGACAGCTCCAGGCTGGGATGCAGCTGGAGCACAGGACTGCAGGATCTGTGTGCAAAAAGCTGATTTAGCAGTGTGTGAAGCCCTTGTGAGATACATCCAGCCACCATACTCTGCCTGTGTTAGCAACTGAACACCTGCACCCTTAAAGACAGTAGGAACAGGAATGTGTAGGGCTTAGTTCCAGACTTAACCAAGTCCTTATCATACAGTCACCAGAGACTGAATTAACTCCCCCTTGTGACACGGGTAATCACTTCATTACTGAGCAGGAAAATTCCACTTCAGCTGAGGAAACCTCAGACTAAAGACCAAACCAGGGAACCATGGTCTGGAACAAACCTGAGTGTGCTAGAGCAGCATTTAGTCTGCAGGGGGTGGAACATCAGCACACCTAAGTGGGTCTTTATGTTTACTGACCTACTGAAAATCCAGAATCCAATTCCTGTGTAGAATGGAAATGAGGATGAGATCTTAGTAGGAGTTGAGTGTCTGTTGTACCTCCTGAACTCTCCACATTAGTACTGGCAATGTAATTTAATGAAGTTATTGGTGCTTGGCTAAAAGGCTCTGTGTAAATTTTAATTCCCTTTGTCTGTGACACGTTGCTATTTGCAAAGAGGTTATGCAGAAGTTAAACCAGAGTAAGATTAAAATCAGGGTAATGAGAATTGTGTGCTGACATCTGAGAGCAAAATTTGACCTTCTGAATTTTGAAGAAGCTGCAAAGAGCCTGGATGTGCAGTACATATGTCAGGGAGGTAAAGAAAAGCCTGTCAGATTTTGGCTTGGAGCCATCAGACTTGATTTGCAGCATCCTTGCAAAGAGGAAGGCGAGGTGGCTGTGTGATGGGCATGGAATAGACAGACATTTCAGATATCCACATACTAATTCATTCTTCCTCTTCAGTTCAGGAACTACCAACGTATCACATCCACAATGCCCCAAAGCATCCTCCCAGCCAGTTGGCTCTTAGCAAGAATAGAACCAATTTCTTAATCCTTACTACCACCTCCTGCCAACATACTGTGGAAATAGAAGACGTATCTGCTTCAAAAAACATTTGTCTGCTTTTCTGGCCAGGCATATGCTTCAGAGGTGATAGCTGGTGCAGGAAAGAAGCACTTATTTATACATGCATATATATATAGAAATGTATCTATTTATATAAATATATACACACAAAGATAGATATAGATATAGATATATATATCCATGCCTACAGAAAATGCTTTATATGCTCATGTGTGTATATGAAAAGGAAGAAACCAAGGAAACTGATGAGATGCCAGTTTTCCAGTTCAATTTTATAACTTAGTGCTTTAGAAGAGCAGGAGCAATGTCTGTATCCCTAATGAGCAGCACACGGAGTAGACCTTATCTTGGGATGATTTCTAGGCCTGGCAAAGTAAATTTTAAAAAAATTCTTAATTTGACATCAAATAAATTCTTAAATATGCAGAAGATCAACTGTCGCATCTTTTCCTCTTCATAAAAAAATAATCCTGCACTCTCCATTTACTGAGAGTGACTCAGTAAATTCTCAGTAATGACATCTCTAGTGAAGTATCACGAGAAATCTAAGGAAGGCAGTTGAATTTAAAGTTGTTAAAGGCCTCAAAGAAAAATGTAACTTGTAATCTTCCTGAAAGAAAAGAAAATTCACCACGTTGCCATACTAGTAGCAGAGTTAACAGACACTACATGCCATAGCCTGAGTTCTACGCAAATGGAAACTGCAATAAAAAGCATTTTAAGAACATGGATTTCTTTTTTTTTTTCAGAGAAGAAAAACCCTTTTCTCAAATTCATATTAAACAACGTGCTTGCCTTGGCACTGAATAGATGCAAAAATTGTCAATCTAAAAATCTGGTTCGTCTGTAAGAGAACAAGCATACATTGGATGCCAAGTGCGGGTTTGAAATGCATTTGTTCATTCCCGATTTAGCACCTACTCACAGCATGAAATGCAGTGAGATATAAAGGATACAGAAAACACTGCCCCTCCTCCCGCCAATTTTAATAGTACACACTTATCACCATTCTTATGTTAATGAAGTGTTTGTACAGCTGCTACAGTGGGCACAGGAAGATTAAAATCTGCCTTCCCTCTGTTTAAAGAACCTAAGGGAGATCAACACTTCTGGTCTGGGGGGCAGAGAAGTCTGTCAAGACCATTATTTCACATCATTTGCAGCAGCTTAGAACAAGGGTGGGAAGGAGAGAAGGAAATTTATTAACTTTAGGGTAGCCATGTGTCTGCAGTTTTATCCTACCTAAATTCATCACTTGGTTTAATAATCAGTAGCCTTGACCCTCACATGACATCTTTAATATCCTGATAATTTTTATTCTTAATTGCCCTCTTTTGCCAGATTTGTTCTAGCTCAGGTACTGGAAACCAAACTGGGTTCACATCAGAGCCAGCAGCTTCTGGTGAGTATTTCCCAAGCCAAAGTCCAGTGGTGATGCTACAGAAAATGTGGCTGTTTATTATGGATTGGTTGTTGTTTCCTAGACAAAACCTCAGATATGCAAAGGAGATCTTGTAGAACAAACGTGCATGGATGTGATGGAGAAAGAGACAGATTTTCATGGTGGTCCTGAGGAACTGTAGCTTAGTCACATTGTCATTTGTGAAGCTAGTGTCTTGTTTTAGCCCACAGCTCCTCCACAGAGCAGTGACATTTCTCTTAGACTTTTAGTCTCAATTAATGCAAGAAATAATATGAAAGGTAGAAATGTTTTGTCTGTTCTTGTTACTTGCTGAGAATAATGATATATGCATGAGAGACGGTGGTTGGTTGGGTATGAGCTGATAGGGCAGATGGAGAAGGAAAGGTGTTTTTCAAAGCAGTTAGAACTATTTTAATCTACTTTATTACAGTGACATTTTCTCTAATCCTTTCCTGATATATTATTGATAAACTTTTCACAATGTACATCATAGTAGTATTCATCAGACTTGACATTTTATCCTCACAGTGCATTTGGGAAGCTCAGAACTCTTCTGTTTCCCATTTTACATTTACATTTATTTCTCATTTTCATGACGTTGAGAGAGAAGAGAGTGTAAGGCAAATTGTTTGAACTTCAGTTTCTGCAGTTAGGTAAGAAGTGTTCATCTTGTTAAAAATCAGGCCAAAGATTTTGGTCTCTAAATGTAGATTTAAAGATCTGATATTAGATACCACATATGGGAGAGATTGACCTCTGTGATTGACCAGTACTGTACAAAAGCCATACAATATCAGAGACAGATTTTTGATCTCCTAAATCTTCATTGCTAAAAAGTTGCTTTTCCAAGAATTTTTTTGCAAATAAATCTTTAGACACATTTTAACAATGACGCATAAGTTGGCTAAAGGTGTTGGAAAACATTAATTTCTTTTCAGAAACTGAACCAAAAATATAAACAAAATAATTTTTAATCAGTTGGGATAAAAAAGATTAACTACTTCTTTGGGGGTTTTCTTCTGAAACAACAAACTAAGAAAAAATAAAAAAAAAAGGTCTGGCTAGGCATGAAATGTTTTAACTGAGTAGAAAAACAATTGATTTCTTTTTTGTGCTTGTATCTTTTTTAATATCTTTAAAAAAATATTTTGAGTTTTGCTTTTCCAGGTGAACTGATTTAAGGTTTTAAAAAAGTTATAAAATTTTAAATTAAAAAAATTTGCCTCATGCCTTGTAAAGTAAGTACTGCTTCTGCTTAGGTCTCAGAATTTTTGTATAATGTTATGTTCCCAGATTAGGAATAAATCAATCCATCAATTTTTGATCATCTGTTCATCCTAAAGCTGTTCTTCAGTAAGGCCCCTCATGACTTATGTGGGGATATGTGAAAGGTCTGTGGGGTCCCACCATAAACACTGCCCATAACTTGCTGTTGGTTCTTGTGCCTTTGAGAAGAAACAGTTTGTCAGGCTTGATCAGACACCCTGGTAGCATAATCACTGTATATTTACTCTGGAGTCCTCTTCAAAATACACTGTGTGCATCCAAGTTTGCCTTGATTTATGTTCAGTGATTTCCTTGGATCTTAACTGTAGATCTGTTTCAAAACAGAGTTTGAAACATTCATCTTTGCCAGCACGACAGTTTTGAAGGAAAAGGCTACATTGCTTTAAAAAAATTCATATCAAGACCAAGAAACTATTAAAAATTATATGATCTTCTGTATTTAACCATTGATTTGGTCATTCAAACAAAGAAAAATCCTTAAGCCTCACAACTTCCTTCAAATGCCAAATGTTGATTTTCCACTGTTTTGCATAGACCAGAAATTAATTCTTAGAATAAAGTTGCTTTTGAAAATTACTTGCTCCAGTTACTGAGAAATTGGTGATATGTTGAGGATTTAGGTACACAGGGTAGAAAGCAGCAGTTTTTGTGGTTGGTGCAACTTGCAGTTTCAGACAGTCCTGTCTCTTCTGTCAGTGGAATTCAGCCCTTCCACCCCAAACTGCTCTGAGCAGGACTGGTTCTGGGGCTGTTGTTTGAGACAAGAGGGAATGCATCACAAGTGGGGCAAAATCAGAAAAATCCTACACCAGGCTGGGAAACCCAAAAGAGACAAACCACCACATTCTACTGACAGAATGTCAGATGTAGCATCACTACCATGTAATCCTACCTCTACAGAGCTTTTTTATCAAAGTGGATGGATTAGTTGGGAAAAACCTGAACAGAGATGCATATTTGAGAAAACACATATTTGAAAGTCATTTTCTGGCTGCTTCAATTCTTGATTAATGTTTCAGTTTGTTCTGCAAAGACTGATCCCACATGTTCCCAAACAGGCTGTATGTAAAGGGGTATTTGTTTAATTTTAATATGGAAGATGTGTTGAATGTTATTTTTTTTTTTCAACCTGTCTTTTGTATTTCCTAGATTTACATGTGAATGATGTGATGACCTGATCCTCAATTTTTTCCCAAAAAACCACATGGAAACATGCAGTGGTTAGTCAGGCATCTGCCTATCTCGAGATAATATGTAGCCCATTATTTACTTCAGCACAACACATTGTACATCTTAAATATCTGTGTTTGTCTCTGTTATAAACTTAGGCCAGTACAGACACTATAATCTAGGTTATTAAATAAGCTGATTAGTGTTTATTTAATTGGGTAACTGAGAAGGTAATAGCACACAAAGCTGAAGAGCCTTAGTAGTGGAGTCTGACAGGAAAAACAGATATGACAACCATTAGTATGGGGAATCAGGTCCCATTTAAAAATTAAATTATATAAATTCATTCAATTACCTTGAATTAATTCCTAAGTGTACACATGCGCACATTGTGAAACATCATTAAGATCCATCACAGTCATATTGATTTGAATTAATTCCCTGCAACAGCAGAGATCCATACACTATTTTGTAAACTAAATCAGCTTTTCAAGAGCTCTGAACTCCAGTAACTCAACACAGAAAAGCAGGGAAGACCACAAAACAGGGCACGAAACCAAACCTGTGACTACTGTGTGACACAACTAGCTCAGGCATTCTGAACCTCACCCCAGCAGCACCAAGGTTACCACAGACTGCATAAACCTGGACAAAAGCGGGTTAAGTTTTTTTTTTTTTTCTTTTTTGTTGCTAGTGTGTCTGAGATCTCTTAGTATCTGAACTGGTAAGATTTCAACAAACCTTAATTTCTGTACAAGCCCTCTGTGATTTTCTTTGACTGCACAGTAGATACCCTCAGAATGACTTCACACATCTCTCTTATCAAATCTTCTAATACTACAGGAATACAGTGTGCCTTGTGACTTGAAAAGAGTGTTGTGTGTTTGTGTTAAAAGGCAATTTTTCCTTTGGAAAAATGCTAGCACAAATCACCACTTCAATTCCTAAGCGTGACCTGATGCTCCTTGTTGTCAAACTGATGCCTCAGAGGTGTATGGCATAATCATTTTTACTTGAAAGGACCGAAGACAGAATTTTTTGCTGTTTCTCTTCAAGACCATTATTCCTCTTGTTCAGGACAGCACTTTGTCATTGCAGGGTCTGCATAGCAAACCCATAGCCCACTCTTGCTTTCATAGGCAAAGTCTATATAACATATTTTTCCTACAAAATTACAAAGGCACCTTTCAGATAAATTTCAGTACTAGTAAGGTTAGTGAAACAAAACTGCACACGCTCACAGTGCCATGGCTCTGTGTGCAATATCCTCATTGTAGCTTGGAACGATCCATCTGTATCAACTACGGCAGTGCTGCACCTCGGTGTCGTGGTTATCTTTGAGAGTGCCATGCAGCTGCTACCACTCAGTTTTAGAGACCTTTTTAGAGAGATGTGTTATTCAGAGTGTATTGGTACATGGGCTGGCCAGTTTAAAACTGCTCTGTTCTTTTCCAGGGAGTGCACTGCACTAAGACTTTTGTTTCAAGGTGAATATGCTCATGTTTAGAATATATTTGCTGCTTACAAGTTGAATCTATAAAATCAGTGGGAAATCTGGTAGACCGAATGGATTTTTTTCCTTAAAGGGAACACCAAAGGCATATGTCCTTACTGTACAATATTGGAAATCCAGCCTTGTCACTGTAAAGCACAGATGTCTAAATGTTTCTATCCTTAAGAGTTTTTTCAAATGTCTAAAAATGATCCAAATTTACAAAGGTGAATGCTTATCTATCTGAAATTGAAGGGGAGAAAAGCTCCTAACATATTTAAGCAAATAAAACCCACTACTCTAACCTATAGGAAAAGAATTTACTGAAATCTTTCAGATTGTATTGAAAAGGATAATGTCATACAATTAGGAAAAGTTGCAATTAGATTCAGGAAGGCTGTTAAATTGGCTTATTAAATTCAATCTGCAATCTGAGTAGCACTGAAGGTTTGGAGGAAAAAATTGTGTCAGCTAGTTATGTCCACTGTTGCTGTGACAACATGATTGGAGAACAGTCTGATTAAAACAAAACAACCTCTCCCAAAAATAACCACCATGCCCAACAGAATAACATTCTGCTGGCCCCACTAAACCCAAACAACCAGACAATAACATGATGCCATTCCAACTTAATGAAAATGAATCATGTAAGTATTGAAATTGTGTCTTCTGCTGTTGTCTGCAATAACAGTAAACTCAGAAATGGATAAGTCAAATTGAAGTCAGTTTTGTTGAGGATGTGCTAACTTAGATAAACTGTTATGTGTAACAGTATGTATTTTACTGAATTTTTTGGAGGAGTGTGTTTGACCCTGTTCCATGATGCATGGGTGTCTTGCAAAGGGAACATTAGGTGCCTGCAGACAAGCCTTGTGTATTTTAGCCATGGTTTCTGCAGAGCTCTGTTACAGGCTCAGCACTTCTGAAAAATCTGTTCTCTATTTGGGAGTCTAAATGGAAATGGACGCCCCAATCTCACCCGCAGCTGCTACATGAGTTACTGTTATTTGTGCTTTTCATATAAGATTTTGTCTCTGATTTGTGGACCGAACTAGATAATGTGCCTGTTGTTCTGGTGCAGTCACCTCCCTAGGTTTATCTTTTACAGGAAGCTGGATATTTCCAGTGCACTGTAACTATTATTTCCAGCTGCAGGGTCACCGGCCACAGCATGGTAACAGTGGCAGGCAAGGGTCATTGTTCCCTTAAAATTAATTTCATCTCATTAAGCCAAATTATAGTAGGTATCCTCAAGTTGTGAGGATAAGGGCAGAGATGGACAATTATTCTAATTTGAACCAAATGAGTTTGAGGATTGAGGAAGTTCTGGTTGTTGGAGGCAGAGACAAAAAGGAGAGATATAAAAGGCTAAATTTTATACCCGCCACTTAAAATATGTCTGCTGAGCTATAACTCAACTAAGTATCAGCAAGTAACTCTATTTATTCTCTAATTAAGCCCATGAGTCTTAGCTAAGAGAGAGCTTGGTTTCTTAAAAATAATAATAAAAAAATCCCTTCACCACCAAAGACTCTGCTTCCAGACTTTTCTAGCCTTAATTGCAGTCCCAAACACCTCAAGCAATTTACTGAGCCAATTAAATCAGGGCAGTGGCTAGATTAACATATTGCAGTGCATTTGGTGTGCTTGCTTGCACATTTGGTGTGCTTGCTTGCTGGAGTTAAATGGTTTGAAAAGCGAGGAATGGCCTGGCCCCCAGACCTAGATCTTGCAGCTGGCATTGCTCTGCAATTACTGTGGCCACTTCAGATCTTTATAGGTAATGTTTTTTCTACTGGTGCTTAAGGAGACTTAAAAGTAGGAGAAATAGCAAAAGCAAAAGAAAAAAAGAAAAGAGAGAGAGAGAACAAAAGGTGATGGGAAAAAAATTGTGCCTTTCCTATTATTTTACTGGGCATTTTATGTGGTGAGAACAGATTCCACTGAAGAACAGTCCTTCCTTCTGTGCTCTGCAGTATATTCAGCATTGTTTATGTTGCCTACATAAAGGAATGAAGTTTTGCAGTGACAGTTTTTAATATACCTCTACCCTAATGCTACTTTGGAGGATGATTCACTGTATGGGAACAGGCATCAATATTTAACACGAGGCGACATTTTCCCTGTGTTTTTGGAAGAATTTATACAGCCTAAAAGACAGTGAAATTTGATAATGCTTTTCCCAGTGCAAACACTGAGGCTCTACAGAATTCTCTTTCTCAGACCTACATCTGCTGAGTATGAGATTTATGTGGTGCATTTGTCTATTTTCTAAAGGGTTCATTAAAAAAAGACACTGAAATAAGCTAAATATGCTGTTTATGTGGGCTGCTCCATTTCAGTTGTTTCATATAGTCTTGAAAAATATTGCTTCACTGCCTGGTTCTTTGTTGACCTTAGATTATTCTTACTCTGTTGACCTTAGATTACTTATTTGCTACTGCATTTATATTTCATGCAATGAAAATTGAACCAAACAAGTTTCAATCTGTAAATATAAAGGAAGAGGACACAGTAACATCAAACACTTATGACAGAGGAGAAACCAATGTCAGAAAATCTGGATGACAATTATATTTTTGAAATTGGGGAGTACCTTTTACAGCAGGAGAGTGAAATGGAGGTCACAGGAGTACACAAGTTCACATGTGGGAGGGAAGGTGCCAACTCTAGAGCACATTTTGGTCACAAAGATGTGATGATGGGCACAAGCCCCTTTCTTTCCATCTAAGTTGTATCTTAGAGGGTCTACACACCTGTACAACCTTCTAGGCACCTACATTTGTGCTGAAGTGTAATTGTAGGAATCCTAGACTTTGACAGTTGGCATCTTATCCACATGGCCTGGTGAGGTTTCACAGACTGGATGTTTCCATGCATCCTTCCTCACTAAGGAAATATGGCCTAGCATGTGTGCTCAGATCTTCAGGATTCTTTTAATAAAAGCTGAAAAATTTTAAGTAATTTTTAAGACAGAACTCTTGGTGATAATACAAATGATTCTTTAGAATTTTAAAATAATCTGGCTTTGTTTCCTTGTTTTAAAGCAATGGTAATACTAAAAGAAACTGAGGTAATTTAAAGGTAGAAAGAACCTAACTGATGACATTTGCCAAGTTGTGAAACTGGCACTCCAATGTCAGGATATTTTAAATAAAACATGTCTGTTGAGGCATGAGCTAGCAGAGGTTTATCTGTCTTTGTAGTATTATTAATGCAAATTCCTTTTGAGCTGCAAGATTAGAAAGTTTGTGTCACTAAGTCTAACAATTATATATAAAAGGTGTGAAACATAGACCATGCTAGAGTAGTGTGACCCTTCGGGATAGTGGCAGATTTTAAATGCTTGATTTTTTACCTTCATTCTCATAAAGAAGTTTGGATTTTCTTGTCAGTTAATAAACATTTGAGCAAATTGTGTATTCTTATCAAAGTTTGTGGCAGTGAACTGTAGCAGCATTAAAATGGCATTTAGAGAAAGAGAAGAGCATCCTTTCATGGCGGTCCTGATGAAAAGTGTTAAATCGACCTGGTATTATCTCCCTTTTTTTCTGCAGTTGTTGCCAATATTGAAAAGCACCAACTGGCTGTGACAGGGTCTGCAATGGTTCTTGCTATGGTTTCTGCTGGTTGCTTTATTTCTTTGACCAGGAGAGCCACTGAATTCCTAGAAAAGGAGATGCTTTGCAGTGATTCATCTGTGACTTAAGCCACAGGACAAACAATACTGCTGAATACGTGTGGGAGGCTTTGTAGTGCTGCCTCACAGAAGGCAAAACACGTCAGAGCCCATTGGAAGGGTGGGAAGGCTGACTAGCTGCAGTCACGTGAGCACAGTTTTTTCCAGCTTTAAAAGAAATTCATGTTTGTTTGAAATTTTCATTCTCGGAATGTGTTTCTTAGCCTTCCCTACATGAGCTGATAATAAGACCAGTGAGCTGCTCAGGCATTGGACTGTGTTAGAATTGCACAATCAGTTGATTTGGTTGCATTAAGAAATGTCTTCATCAGATTCTAGCTCAGTAAAAACTGTACTGCTCTTATAACAGTTTAGCAGAACAGAACTTTCCGTTCTGGGGTATCCTGAAATAGGCTATCCCTGACTGGTTTGAATATTAGGTGAACTTTTAAGATGAGCTGACACCAAGTTTTACTTGATTAAGGGGGTCAAAAAAAAATCAGATTTCTTGTACTGGAAGTTCCTTTTTTTAATTTTTTCAGATTTTATATAAATAGTGGCGTAAGTATTCCTAACATCAGACTGGCCATTATGTATGGAATAAAGCCTGAGGCTGGTAGAAATTTCTATGAGCTTGTATTGGAAGCATTTCCAGCCCAGAAAAGGCTTAGTGTAGCAACTCTGGAGTCAAGACAGTAGTTCAGTGCTGCATACCAGATGAGATATATAAAGAATAGAAATTATTTATTCTAAATGTTCATGAAGAAACACAATCTGGAAAGAGAAAAGAAAAAAGTTTTTGCTCAAACATTTGGCACCATGAACACGAACCAAATTAGATTCATGTCCATGCTCTGTTCTGGCCTTGCAATGTCCTTAGCAAATTCCATAAAATATCCATCTGTGTGAAAGGCAAAGTGCTGCAATGGAAAATTGAGCATGATGGTAAAGCACAGAAGAACAATGCACATGAGGTTCTTGCTCAGAGTCTGCTCTGCTCCATGACGCTGCCTCTGCAAAAAGAGTTTGCCTTTTATGTTTTTCCATACTTTGCTGAATGTTAGGTTCTTGAACACTGCATCACTTTGAGCCAATGCAGTCTACAGAAATACGTAGCCATAATCCCTCAGTTCAGCACAGCCTTGTGTTGTTTCCCAATTAATAGGACACTTCACATTTCCAGTAGAATTAGAAAATCACTTGGAAAACTGGTAAGAACAGAAAAATATGGCTGTTTCATATACAATTTTATTAAAGTCTTGAGTTTTAAATATGGATAATTTCATTTGGGGTGGTGCTCTGACTGAACAATCAGGATATTTTTATAAACCTTGTAACTGTTCCAGTGATGGTTAAGTGTTTAAAATTTGAATTTTGAGATAAATCACATTGTCTATGTGTGTGTGAAGCTCTAAAACTAAAAAGTACCTTAATGTATTGGACATTTACACAGAAATGTCTCTCCTTCACTTAGTTTGATTTTTCTTTCTGTTCTGACCTCCTAGGCATTTTGGATCATGACTCAGAACTTGATTCCTGGTATTTTGTATCCAGGCTCCTGGTTATTGGACATTGTAATGCCTTTTGCCATATTTCCTTCATCTGCTTGCCATCCAGCTCCATCATAAATAATTAGCCCAGTAATTTCAAGCAGCAATTCTGAGAGACGGTTTAGTTCTCTTTCAGCAGTCCTAATCCAACTAATTTTCACATCTGTTTAATAGACTTTCTACTGAAGTACTAAATTTATACTCTCTCCTTCTTAATGCTGTCTTCTCATCCAAAATAACCCACTAAGAACTTTAAGTTTTGGTGAGGTGAATGATTCTAATCTCTGGTAATAATGCAGAGAGTTCCTGGCACTCAAAAATTAATGTTAAGATCTGAACACTCCGTACAGTTGTACATAAGATGTTATCATGTCCATTTAAATATAAAAAACAGAAAGGCCAAAGAAGCTTTTATAGTAAGAATGTGAGAGTTTCTTAGGGCCATTTAGCAGGCCAGATTCAGAATTTGGCTGCTGCTTGGCTCCCACGTGGCTCCTGATCTACTCATTAATCTGTTCTTTCTCTCTGAAATTCCTTGCAGAAATGAGAAATTTGTCAAAAACTGTACTTCAGCTATTTTTGCCTTGTTAAGATGAAGAAAACTTTAAATATTAAGCTATACTATATTTAAACTATTAAACTATACTGTGACATTACTATAGCAAGAATATGCTTTCCCCCAGGAAAGGCTGTAGAAACTAAGCAGTAAATCTGTTATGACAAGTGAAAAGTGCACAAATGTTATAATCTGCACTGACAAAATCATATCTTGGTTTAGGCAAGATTAAACTTCAAAGCTTGGTTGTTCTTTGTGCTACGCTAAATTCTGCATCTTTGCTTCTAAGGTGAATTTAATTATGGAACAGAAATTCATGGAACATCAAAGTCATGTGGGTTAGCTACAAGGATTGTGTGAAGGTTCATGATTAGCAGTGGAACCTCAAAATCAATAATTCACCTCGGGGAATAGGGTGGTGGCTGAGTGTTGTGCACATGTTGTGCTTTTAGCACCTAGTTTGGAGAGTAAAAGGGTTCCAAACACATCAGTGTTTGTGTTCTCAGCTGTGACTAATGCATATTTTGGAAAGAAAGGTCTGCTTTAAAGATTTCTTTTAAGTATAGGTGCCCTGCAGTTTTACACCAGATGCAGCTTTGGCCCAAACTGTTTGATCTATCTTTGATGAGGTGAGGGCAGGATTTCTGTGCCTGAGCAAGGGCAGGGATGCTATGTAGGTTAGAACCCTTGGGCAGAGCTGCACTTGAAAGGTTCTAACGAGTGACAAGGCAAGCCCTTTAAAAGTGCAATGACAAAAAAGAAAACCCAGCAGATCATTTGAATAGTACTTACAAGAGGACAAATTAGATATAGAATATGGAAAAATATAAAACAAATAGTGTCATCCAAATGGATGTCTATTTTTCTCAGCTGGGTCAATGGGTATATTGGTGTTATTTAAGAAAAGAACCATGATATGAATGGTAAATAACGAGTAATTTGTAGGATGGTTTTAATAAGTGTTAACAAGCTGAGTTCTGTTGTTTAAAACAAATGAAAAAATTCCCCAAGTCCCAGAAGGTATTTACAGCAATAGTTTAAAAAAATTATACCTAAAATGTAACTTTATTTGTATCAGTGTTAAATCCTCAGTATCTTCTTTTATGGGAAACTTGAAATGCCTGGTTCCTTCAAATACTGGAATTGTACAATTCCACATCAGGCTTCCTCTTTGCCTAACACCCACATTAATTTTCTTCAGCTCAAAAAAAATGGAGACATTGTAATTACCAATAAACCAACTTCCTGCCACAGATTCAGAGTTATGAGCAGAACCTGCCCGGTTTGAAAGGAGCGTGAAGGCTGTGACTGTGTTGGCTTACAGAGACTGAGAGCACTGCACAGATGACACATTTGATTTCTGTAGGGAAGGGGAAAACTGACTGCTCGAACTGATGACATTCCCTGTTGGCCAGAGGTGGTGTAGAGAAAATGGCAAGGCTGGTACTGCAGCAGAAGATGTTAAGGCAATGAAGTTGTGGTAAAGGAAATACTGTCGTGAAAAGCACCTCTCTCATTTATGTTTTAACTTGTTAGACTTTGAGATGCTCCAGACAAGCAAGAAAGCTCATCTGTGTGATGGATGCTACAAGAAAGAAGTTAAACAAACAAATTTATGGAGAGAGGTTCCTCATGTAAGCTCCTTACAATAGGTTATTTGACTTTCTGCTGAAGCAGGTCTGAGCTTTATAGTTACAGTTAATTCAAAAGGGCCTGTTGTGCTCAGCACTTTTGCAAATTGCATCGCTCGGTGATGCGGCTGAGCAAGAACTAATTCGTTCTTACAGCACCTGTTTTTTTAGGGTTGTTAACCTGATTTAACAGATTTTTACAGACAGATAGATCTATTAATCTAGCCAGTAAGAGTTGGGGCTTTTAATTTTAGTGCTATGTTAGCGTTTGATCAACCTTAAAGCTGTGTGGTATTTGACACAGTGGTGAAAGGGAGATGTATTGCTTCTTACAGTTGATGTCTGTCTGGAGCTCAGCTGTGGTCATCCATCTAATTATTTGAATTCAACAGATTTGGGAGTGAAATAATGCTCATTTTTCAAAATGGTTCAAATAAAGGAAAGTGTGAAATTTCACATCTCGCACCACAGAAAATATGTCATAAGAAAACAACAGAAATTGGTGTTTAGAATAATTATTCTGGTACATGAGTGCTTGTGTAGTCACACAAAATATTTCCTCCACATTGTGATACAAATCAGATGGGAGACTGAGGATGTCTGGGATACAGGGAAAAAAACCATAAAATATACACAAAACCCCTAGGAAAATTGAAACTACTTTGAATTAAACTATATGGCTGCTGTTTGTGTTGCTTGCACATCTGCTGCAGAAGGAGAGGCAGAGTTAAAGGTGACAGGTTGATCCCTGAAGTAGCATCTGCTTCTGCCTCTGCTATTACTGCTGCACAGAAAGCTGATTCTCCTTCTGTCCTTCCCTTCCATTTCCCTTACTTTCTTTTAAATTGTGAGGGACAATATTAGTGGACAGTAAACAAAGAAACAGATGAGGAAATCTTTTATTGTTGCACAACCTGTTGCTGGGTTTTGATTGAATAATTCACTTTATGCAATTGACTCCACAGATTGGCTCGTTGAAGTGGTTTTGTTTTTTATAAGTCCTCGAGGATTTTTCTGCCTGGTCTGAGATTCTCTTCTCAGCTGTTCCCATTTCTTGTATTTTCTTCTCATTTCTCTATTTTTATTTGCACTGCTGCATATATTAAAAGATAAAGATATTTGAATTTACTAATCTCCTTGTGCCTATGTGTGTAGTGTACCAAATGTGGAATGAAGAGTGATTAAAGTATCTTTTTAAAGGATAACAGAGTGAAGGACATACAGCTTGACTTTCCTGTTAAACCTCCACAAGTAGATGAGTGCGGGGCTGCTGTGCAGTTTGGTTTCGGACGGTCAGGATGGATGGAGACGAGAGATCTCTGGAGTCAGGTCTTAGTGCATGAAGTTTATTGTAGAAGAGCGTGGGTGAAAGGGACCTGCTAAGAGCTGCTGGGTGCAGCTCGAAGCGGGTCAGAGAGGTAAGAAAAGAGTAGAGAGGATACAAAAAGTGACAGAGGCAAAAAGCGTGACGAAAAGTGACCGTGGTTCCTGTTTACAATCTAATAAATCATCTTCTGTGCTGAATATTCTAATTCTCATTAACCAATATGGTATACGCTACAAATCCTGTAACATTTACATACAGCCTATAAGAATCATTGTATTACCATACGACGTTATATTTTAAACTCTAAAATCTACTTTGTGGACCCTCTGATAAGTTGGGAGGGTCTGCTCTGACCCTTGGACCTGTCTGCAAGCAGAAGGCATTGTTTCATCAAGGATAGGATTACCTTCAGTCGGCCATGCCATTGTTTTCCAGTTGTTCAGTAACTGGGGTTTGGTAACTCAAAGCTTGTTCTCATTTCAATCTCGCCTATAGTTTCTATATTCTCAGCATCTTTTGCTAGGCAATCATATTTATAAGGTTTTCCTATTTCATCTTCCCCAACAGATGAGGAAAGAGCTGATTATTAGGATGTCAAGGAACTGAATTGTTATTCCTTGGAAAATACCTAAACTATTTTTAGAGTGCATTTTTTTTTCTGACAGGACTGAATCTTTATTATTTTGTTTCCTGTTTTTTTCAAATGTTGTTGATGTATATCCTTTGTGTTTAGTGGTTCAGCGAGGAATACCCAAGGTCTCTCCAAGTTGCTGTTGATGGAAGATGAACATGAAAATTCATTTAAATTCAGCACTGTCTCCTAGTTTGCAGGAAACCTAGCTTTTGTTTTTATTTTTTTACTGATGGGAGGAAGAGGGACAGACTCCATTTTTGCCACATTCCAAAGTAATTCTGAGCCTAATTGGTATTACTGTTTGGAGAGGAACAAGGCAGCAATGTGTGTATTGCTCACTCTTGCTGTGGATCATGTGCAGGACTGCAGGGAGGCGTTAAATGGCTGCTCCGTGCCAGGAGTCATGAGAGCTCCTCGTGCTGCAAATACCAAGAGAGTCAGAGGGTATTTAGGAACACATAAGATTTGGTTCTGTTCTGGACTGGCTGTGGTGTGTTGGGTGAACTGAGGAAAGTCATTGCCCTTGTTTTCTTTGCTTGATTTATTTAGATTACCAAAAGGCACATGTGGTGTTTCCTCTGTGGGCCAAGTGGCAACTTACAGCAAGTATTACCTAACCTGATATAGATAACAGATGTCAAAAGTAGCTGGTGCTGGGCACTTGTCCTCCAGCAGTAAAGACGGTGTTCTTATGGACTCAGAACTACCCTGGAGGTGTTAGAATTGGAAACATGCAGTGCTCATAAATTATTGCATTATAGGCACACCACCAGATCCATAAAAAGGACTGTTTCTTGTTATGTGTTGGCCTCATACCAAATGAAAACTGTGCTCTGACTTTCAAACCTTAGGAAATGTTTCACTCCTGAGAAAGAACCCAACACAATACAATGCACATCAAAGTAATTAGAATTCAGCAGAAGAGATTTTAAATAGATTTAACTGTCCCATTTTGGACATATTGGTAATAAGAAGGGGAAAACTTTCTTAGGAGAAAAGAGTGAGAATGAGTGCTCTGTGACAAAGTTTTAAGAGGCTGCTGGTCATGGCTCGTGATGCCAACAGGAGAATTGTCCTTTCTACTGTGTATGATCATAATACCTGGGACAAATGTGGGACTGAGGATCAGGCAAAAATGTGCTATCCACATATATGTGTTGTTTTATGCATTCTTCCTATGCATCTGGAGTCATCCTACCTCCCTTTTTTTCCCTTTTAGAGGTCACTACATATGCACTAGAGTAAAAGTTGTGTGGGTATCTTTCCCTCTACAGATATGTAATGAATTCTGGTAACACAATTTTTTGCACTGTTAAAGATAATAGGTTTTCATTACCATTAAAGCTAATAGGTTTTTGTTACCATTCCCACTGATGTCAGCATTTTAGTGTCATATAATTTTATTTACTTGTTCAGCACACAAATACACCCTGGTTTTCCGTGTACCATCTGTTGCAATAGTGTGAGCTGTAGGACTGATGGTGTGATCACACACTTGGAATCTGCTATTGTTGGAGAAGGGGCAGCAAGCTCTGCAGCCCTAGGCTCAGTGTAACACAAATATCAGCAGTGGCAAAAAAGAGAAATCACAGGGTCATCACAGCATGTCCTGGGGGGAATCTTTTGATACAAAGAACAACCTGAGTTTCTCAAAGAGGTTTCTGCATGTGCTTTGTGCTCCGTAACTCTTCCTGTTCACTGAGAGCACTGGACTGTGTGTCCTGACAAGCCCTGTGCAACCTGATATTCTGAAGCTGTGGGGAGCAATTTCCACGCTGGGTGAGTGGATATAATTAGAACAAAAATGCTCTTAGTAAAGTATTGTTCTATAAGTGGCTCCAATGACTGTTATACAAAGGTCAATTTGAAGAAATCTGGACAAACCTGTAATAGCAGCTGTGGATATCAAAGTAGATATTTCAAACACTGTCCACCTTTTTCTGTCTGTCTACAAAGTCTGCAAAGTCTGATCCAGTGATCCTACACACTGCAAAAAAAGAAGAGGAATATGGTGCCTCATGTGGGGGAAAAAAGGGCATCTTTTTATCTGTGTTTGTATTTACAGGTGGAAAGGGATGCAAAATTTAATTAGGAGAAATTATCTTTTCTTACATGCTTGAAACGCATGACTTTCTTCCTATAGTTAGGTCTTTGAAAATCTGGTGAATACTGTACAGTATATCACTGACAAAAAGAATCTGAGCTTCATATTGCTACAAGAATTTTTGGGTTTTAGCAAACTATTTAAAGAAACTTCCCTCAAGGCCTGTTAATCATTGAAATAGCTATAAGCACAGTTTTAATGAATCAAGAACATCTTTAATAGCTTTATTTTTTTTTTTAAGTTTATTGTGTACAAAAGGCTGAAAAAGCAGTTATGAAATCTAACTTAATTGTAAGTCTTCAAAAAACAAAACCAGACACTCAGATATACATTTGCAATTTAGAATCAGGATGGGTTTTGGGGAGATCAAGCTTGTTTTCTGCTTTTGAAGGAAGATAGGGAGAATTGCATTCCTCTGATTGCATAGCTCTGATTGCAGACAGGGATATGCTAACAGTGATTGCTGGAATTTTCAGAAAACTTCATAGTGATAATTCATTTACACTTGGACGTTTGACTGCATATTCCATGTCCTTTTAATAATGCCTTGTCTGAGGGTACAAATCCTTAACTTCTGTGTCTTCAACAGAAGAAACCGAGCTGGGTTCTGAGGAAGACACTGTCCAAAAGTCCCATGTCACAGGTAACAGAATTCATTTGGAAACTTGACCTAGTGGCACCCCTGCATCATCACACATCTGTTAAGCTGTTGTGATGACACCACTTTCTTCCATCCTTCATTCTTTATTCTTTATGCAGTCACACCATTTCCTTAGTTTTTTCATAGCTGTGCATTTTCTTATTTCTTCAGCAGAAGGTGGTGAAACTGGGGACTTGATCATTTGCACTGCACATAGCACAGGCAGGTCCTGGGCTGTGCTTCCAGGCTACCTGACAGGCAGATGGAACAGATATAAGAAACATTATAGAAACATTAAAAGATTACTTGGCTTCCTTCCAAAACAAATTGGGATTGTTCAGCCTGGAGAAGGGAAGACTTTGGGGTGACCTAATTGCAGCCTTCCAGCACCTCAATGGGAGCCTGCAAGAAAGATGGAGAGAGACTTTTTATAAGGACATGTAGTGACAGGACAAGGGGGACTGGCTTCACACTGAAAGAAAGTAGGTTTAGGTCAGGTATTAGGAAGGAATTCTTCC
>VZTJ01001517.1:0-15867 GCA_013397795.1 Orthonyx spaldingii | reverse complement strand
TTTTTTTTTTTTTAATTTAGAAGCTCCTAAGCCTGAAGAAAATTAGAAACATTTATGCAGTATTAGTGAAGAGAGGGGATTGATTACTGGGGGCCCAATTTCTGAACCAGTTGTACTATGTACTGTTTCTATTGTGTAAATAGGAAAAACCACCACCTACTTCATACTACCAGGTGCAACAAGAAAGGGTTTTCCATTGGCATGATAGAGAAAGCACAGTCCCTTCAAAATCAATAGCAAACCTCTCACTTACTTCATGTTATAATATGTAGCATAATTTTTTGTATCAATGCTTCCCTGAAAGCTGCCTCTTCAAATATGATTAAGAAACAAACTTGTGAGTATTTTGAATTACATTAAACATAGGAAGCTTTTACTACTCCTTTCCTTTGGAACATTTTCATTAGCATATCACCTGCAAAGAGACTCACAAGACTTTTTGTTTGCCCTCTGTATAGGGGTAAATTTCTGCCTGAGTTTTAAAGAATCATTTTAATGCTTCCTTGAAGTGTAAAGTAAGTAAAGTCTCAAACCTGGGATTCTAAGAGAATGTAGCTAGAGATTCAAAACAAAACAAGCACAATTTTCTGATCCATACTGTTGCCTTCTAGCAACAGGCAAGGGCTCTGAACTTTCTACTCAGTGCACTGTATTTGAACATGTGTAATGCATTCTGTCAGAACAGGATGGTCAACACTGAGTACAGAATATTTGTAAGTCAATCTCTTTCTTCACAATCTATAGGGTTACAGTGAATAAAAAATGTTTCTTTAATTTGCCTTTTTTTTAATGTTGACTTCTTGAGTGCTATATTTTATATTTAATCTCTTTAGATACAATGACAAGACCTGTTTGTTTTTAAACAAAATCTGACATTTTCATATAATAGGATGAGTTCACACAATGAGGTGTATGAAAAAGCAACATACATCACAAGAATGTTATCACAACAGTTGTCAATTCTTCTGAACTGTCCACAGCTCTTGCTGATTTGATCCACTTGAACATAGCCTTATATATAAAAAGACATACTAATTATTTATATTTTGTTTTTTCTAGGATAAGCCATGTAAGTATCCCAGTGAACCTTATTTAATAAATCCTATCACTCCATGTGTAAAGAAGCTTTAGAATCTGGCAGATAGAAAGCTGATATTCAGAGGTGTTCCTCATTTTTGTCCCACAGAATGATACCTGGATTCGGATGAGAATAACAATACACATTTTCTTTTTCAAATCCTTCTGAAAATCTTCATTTCCTTCCTGGTATTTGCATAACAAACAAAATCTTTGGCAGTCTGTCAGCTTAACTGCTGGCCACATAACAGTCAGGCTGAATGGGAACCCTGAGAACAGGCTGTCTCCTCCTGTGGGTGGAAAACCCCAAACTGCCTAAGAATCTCTTCTTTTAATTGCAGTATATAATCCAAATAATTAGTCTTTTCTCTGAAAAAATCCCCTCACCCCACTCTGCTTCCTTCAAGCTGGAGAAGATCCAACAAGACTCCTTCCAACCTTCTATGTGGCCTTGAGGGGAAGAAAAGACCCCTATTGCTGAGAGGTTGTTGGGTAATTTAAACAGTTCTTCATGACTGAATATTTAGGTTTCATTTCCTATTGCTGATACTAAGTTCCTTGGCCTTGCCTGAAAACCTTCTTGCAAAATTTAAAGCATTTGAATGTTGTAGGTAAACACTATCGGTTTTAAGAAGAAGGTTACTTCACACCTCATTTCTGCCCAAATTATTTTTGAATTATGATGCCCTCTTCAACTAAGCAAGTCTGCAAATTCTAAGTAAAATGTCATGCAAAATTCAAATGGGAATGGGAGCTGTATTTTTTTTAGAAAGCTGATAAGTGAAAAATTGATAATACTATGGTTGCTATTAGCAAATGAAATAAGCCTCAGTAATCTGGTAATGTTCTTCCCACAGTATCCTAAATTTTGTTCTGTAAAGCAAGGCTCTGCAGTTGTGGGTAGGAATTTTGACATACTTTTCTGTCTCTGAACCTCACTATCCAGTCATTCTTAGAGGTATATGTATCTTTCCTAACTTGCCGTACAGCTGTCTTAGTACCTCAGAAGCTATAGCTTCTGTCCATATTCAGTCTGATCATATTGTTCCTCAGTAATCTTCTTTAATATCCCCAGTGCAAATGCATATAAAGAAATTGTAAGAATTATGGAAGAGCTTTACTCCAAGAGATTTGGAGCTGTCAGGATGTAGATTCTTACATTCTGTGGGTACATGCCTCAATAAGATGCTTGCGTACTTCCTCTTAAGGTACTGAGTACTATACACAAGCCTTGGGAATAAGGACATTGTCCATGGTCAATGGGCACAGCATAGAAAACAGGAAGGCTCTTGTGTTTGTACTATACTTAGAGCCAAGAGCTAGTTTCCACACTAACGACAGGAAATGTTGAGTGATAAGAGTCTTGCTCCAAAAATGACATTGAAAATTAGATGTTGTAATGTTCCCTTTAAATTATAGGGGAAAGTATTTAGGCAAATTGCAAGTGAAAGAGTGAATAGCAAATTAGCTAGGAAATAATTTCTATTAGGAAAATAGAAAAGTCATTACATTTTTGTGTTTCCATGTGAGGCCCATCAAATACTTCTGCATTGTGTATTCCAAAGCAATAGTGCTTTTCTTTGAGTTCTGGTAAATCTCCCTAAAGGATGGTCAGATTAAGCATGCTTACTTTACCAAAGCACACTGTTCAAAATCCAATAGGCTAGGTTTTTTGCCAACGAGTTAGCACAATTGAATTATTTATAAAGCTTAAATCACATTGTGAACTTTTAACATAATGTACACTAGAGAAAGGACAAGGTAGCATTTTTTAAAATTTGGTATACTTTAATTATAAATTAAAGGTCAGGTGATGTTATTTCCATCTTAGAGTGGAGAGAGGATAGGATGCTACTTAATCAGAAGGAAAAGGATTCATAAAAGTCCACTGAATCATACTTAACTATTTAAGCACTTAAAGACAAAATAGATTTGACCCTCTGATTGAATTTAGGAAAAGCTGCTATACTCCAGAAATTAAACTCAATTTAGTGTCTTCTATGAGAATATTCTTTTGATTTAGAAAGCCAGTTGGCTCCAGACTACCACATACATTGAAGGGGATTGAAAACATTTGTAATTATTGTTTAATAGCACTACAATATTCTCTAGTAACATGACATGCCAAAAACGAGACAAAAAAACCCCAAGCAAAATGGAGAAGAAGAAATAGAAAAAGAAAGTAAGAAGGAACAAAGTTAAGAACAACTAGGAACTTAAAAGTGAATTGCTCATTCTCATTCAGTAACTGGGATTATGACAATAAAGATTGTATTCTACTAACCAAATGTAGAAAACAGCACAGAGTATGGTAAATTATGAATTATTATTCCTTTATATTCACTGGAGAGAAAGATACACTTCCAGGTAGCAATATATATCCTACAAAAGAATTCCACTGAAACCAGTTGAATAAAGCTTTTTCTAGTGTTTGTAACTGTGTCTAACTTTTGGCTATTGATTATACCATATTCATCATTGTAAAATTATGTGAGAAACCTAGCTCTAAAGACCAATGTAAACAGTAACGTGATTGTTGCCTAAAGAATGTATTATCTCTGTACTTCTGTGCAAAAGTCTCAATAACAACAGTGGGGAAAGGCAGACTTTGAAACTATAAATTCATATTTGACCCTATGGACCCTATGAACACAATCTGTCTTACTTTTCTGGAAGAACTGTATAAGGTGTCAGGAAAATAAGGTAAAGAAACTGGGAATTTTAAGTAGTTTATTGACAAAATTACTCCTCACTTTTGTATTATGCCTTGTCTCATTTTCCTAAGAAAAACAAAGGCACTAAATACATTACTTACAGCTTCCCAGTGCAGCCAAATCTGTCATTCCAAATACAATTCACTTTAATAGCTAGCATGAGACTCATATTTTTAATCCATTCCACAGTCAAGTGTTATAAAATAAATTAAAGCAAGGTGCAAAATTTCTTCTCTTGAGAAAACCTCCTGTTTTAGATTTGAGAGTCATCAAGCATAATATTTAGATCATATTGAGAATATTCTCTGAGCCTAATGTGAGTTTTGGTGTGGTAAGAAAAGATTAGAGTTCAGAAGATACCAAGAAAAGAGAGAAGTATTTATCTGGCTTTAAAAAATGAAGATAAGCTTGTATTTGAAATTGAGCAAATGTTCTAAGGAGTTTCAGTGACATGAAAAGCAACAAAGGTATATTAGTCATACGAATATCTCTGTATTTCTTTTGAGTGTAAGTTGTCAAGTCATTATCTTTTTTTTGTATCCTTTATCCTTTTTCTATAAAGGAAACTTCCTCTCTTTGGGATAAAGTGTGCAACATTGCACGTAAGGTTTAATAAGTGGATATATCGTTGTTACACCAAGGTCTCTTTTCTGAGTGGTAGTTAAGCAATATGGAGTCCATTGTTGGGACTATAAAAGTAGGATTATGACCCTCTTTTAGATTTATCACCTTCAGGTTGTATCTGCCATTCCATTGCCTGGTCATTCATTATTGTCAGATAGTTCTTGATCAGTTTTTTTGACAAGTCTGAATAATTTGCATGACGTGAAAAATTTGTCACCTCACTACTTCAGATTGTGTTTGTGCAATTCAAATATCTGAGTCTCAGCAGTGATTCCTGGGGTATATTGGGGATAACTTTTCACTTTAAAACTAGATATTTTTAATACTATCCTTTATTTCCTCTTTTTTTGCTGTTGTTTCACAAGAAAAGATACCATTCTGTGGTGATTTGGCTCCTTACAAGTGCCTTTAGAGAAGGACCCTCCAAAAGCTTTTTGAAATCCAAGTACAAATCTTTAGCAGAGTTCTTGTACTTATTTGAAAATATTTTGTGCAACTATCAGCCAGGGCTTGTTTTCATAAGACACAAATTAAAACTCAAAGGAAAGCTATTTTTATTCTGTTATTTTGAGAAAAGAAGTTGTGCATGATCACTCGGCTTGCCTTCAAAAACTTCTTTAAAAATGGAATTTAAAACAAAATTGGTAAATTTTAAACCAAATTAGAATGGTAACAGTGGAAATCTTGATGAAAATGAAACTCTTAAAGTTACTGGTCCATAAATAAAATGGAAGATAGCAGCAAGACTGGTTATTCTGTAACTGTGGGAAAAACTGCAATAAGGCACCGGGGGAGAATCTTACAAATTCTGCAAACGTAGGACTGTTCTCTATACTAGGCAGTAGAGAATAGACACTTGAGACAAACCCTGTAAATGGGGGAAGCATTACTCAGGCTTTTGTTTAATAGGAAAAAATTCTCCTTCCTGTCCCAAATGTAAATTGGACATGATGGCAACCATACAAATAAGTTTCCACCAATGCAATGAACTTAACATGAATTTTTACTGTTGTGACCTAGAACTAGAAGCAGTTTCTAGAAGATGGTGGATCTCTACAAATATCCTCTTAAACTACCAGAAACAGTCATATTGTTATTGTCCAGGATTCCCACCATCCACACTCAGCTGTAGCATCCTATTGCCATCATGTGTTCAGCTCTCTCAGGGCATAATCACACAATCATTCTGAAAACAGCTGGAGTGGTTTCACTTATTTCTGCCTTTCAGCTATTATTTACTGCATTTTGGCTGGAGCTTTCAGTCCCTGACAAAGTGGCAGAAGAGGAAAAATTGAACCTCTATCTGCAATATGAATTAAGTCACTGGTGTGCCCTAGTCAGCTCAAAGGGTGCTCTATCTTACAAGTGTCTGATAAGTTATGGCTCAAGCAAGCAGAACCTCCAAACAAAGCTCCTGGCCTTTTAGGAATTGAGGGTATATGTGAAATAGAATAGACTCCAGATTTTAGGTGTTGTTCAGAAATAAGTCCTGTAGAAAACATATGATTCATATCTATAACAGGTGACTAGTCTCCAAACACTCTAGTGTTTGAAGACAAGTCTTGAAACACTCAGTTCTTTTCCTTTTCCTCCTTCCACTCTTTTGAAAATACACCAACATCACCTGCAGTTATAGTAGCTTCTCAAGCTACTACTCAAATGGGCAACAGTCTCATCAATCCACAGACACCTGGATTCAAAGATCCCAGGAGAACTTTCATCACTACTTGGGGGTATGTTCATGTGGAAAGACATGCACATGAACATATTTTAAATCTCAAAAAACTGTGTCTTCCCATTACCTCTGTATGCTAAAGGGTTTCAGTTTGACTTTGACCATACACTTTCCTCTGGAAACAACAAGCAAAGGTGTCCTTATTTCTGCACCTTGAGCCCTTATGATCAAAAACCATCAGCCATCCACACTCCACTCTCTAAGCTGTCCAGCTGAGATGCTGGAAACAAAGAGTGGCTGCTAAAGCGCAGAGCAAATGACCTGTCTAAATCTACTGTAATTTACCTTTTTGATGCAAGACTGTTCCCATCTCTATCTCTTAATGGAATAGAGTAGAAAAAGTGCTTCCTACTTTCAGACTGAAGAGGCTACTATATTTTGGATTGTCACTGCTTTCCACTTGGATGAGAATTCCTGCTGTTTTGGAAGTGTACTGTTTCTGGAGCATCCTCAAGTACAGAATTCCACATGTCATCCTTGCACAACAAGCACTGCAGAAATCACAAAGAAAAGATGAAGAACAGAAAAATTACCAAAATTAATGTGAGGCAACATACAGTAGTGGTATACTTTGACCACATTCCTGAAATATGACATTGTTCTGCATGACATCTTTGTCTCTACACTGACGAGACAGGGATCTGGTGGATGGACCATCCACTGAATAAGGAATTGGCTGGATGTTCACGCTTAAAGAGTTGTGGTCAGTGACTCGATGTCATCCAGAGAGACCTTGACAGGTTTGAGTGGTGGGTCTGTGCCAATCTCATGAAGTTCAGCAAGGCCAAGTATAAGGTCCTGCATCTGGGTCAGGGTAATCCCAAGCACAAATACAGGCTGGGCAGGGAATATATTGAGAGAAGCTCTGAGGAGAAAGACTTTAGGGCATTGGTTGAACAGAAACTCAGTCTGAGCCAGCAATGTGCACTCGCAGCCCAGAAAGCCAAACATATTCTGGGCTGCATCAAAAGCAGCATGGCTAGTGGATTGAAGGAGGTCATTCTCCCCCTCTACTCTGCTTTTCTGAGACCGTGTCTGGAGTACTGTGTCCAACTCTGTGGTCCCCAATATAAAAAAGATGTGGATCTGCTGGAGCAGGTCCAGAGCAGGAAGATGATCAGGGGACTGGAGCACCTCTCCTGTGTAGACAGGCTGAGACATTTGGTGTTGTTCAGTTTGGAGAAGAGAAGGTTCCACAGAAGTCTTCATAGCAGTCTTCAAGTACCTAAAGGGGGCCTACAAGAAAGCTGGAGAGGAGCTAGGGAATTAGATTATATGTAACAATATGATAGTGGTGAGACACTGGCACAGGTTGCCCAGAGAAGCTGTGAATGCCCCATCCCTGAAAGTGTTCCAGGCCAGGATGGACAGTGCTTTGAGCAATTTGGTGTGGTGGAAGATGTCCCTGCCCATGGCAGGGGAGTTGGAATTGAATGTTCTTAAAGATCCCTTCAAACCCAAACTGTTCTATGATTCTATGAAACTATATGGGAACCACAAAAAACTCATGAATAGTTAAAATTGTCCTTTATTGCTGTCAGATGATAGGCAAGCTACAGTTAGTACATTGCTGAACACATATTCTAGTTATATAAAGCAAGACCACCTTTCTTTGAATTTATTAGTGCCTGAAGTAGAATTGTATGTAGAGGAGAAGTAAATAAACTTCAGTGCACATGCAAAATCAAGGAAATATACAATTTATGTTTTCTGAGGTCATAAGATAGTAATGAAAGCAAACAAATGTCAACAGTACAATTTTTTCCCCTAAACTTCCAAGTTTGGAAACATCTCTAATCTTTTAAGTTAAAAAAAAAGAAAAAAGAAAAAAGAAAAAGCAAATATAGATTGAGTGGAAATACCATACATGTGAAAGTGTCTACTAAGTACAATTTGTTATTTTTTATTTTTCTTCTGTTTTCTTTTAAGTAAAATATTTATGAAATAATTATAATCCAAAGCCTGTACACTAGAAAATTCACTTTTGCATTCTTGCTGTCATTGCCAATAGTTTATTCTTTGAAGGTCTAATGTCAGGTGCCAGTCTTAGCCTGTTAAGGCTAGGCTACATCCTCTTGATAAACTTCCAACAACAAAATCCTGCAAAATAGTTTTTGGTTTTTTCAGATTCAAGTCTCATTTGCAGCATGAAGTCAAAGCAATTTAGAAAGAATGAAATTAAAATATTTTTCTGTTTTCCCAGTTCAGCATAATCCTTGTTATTTATTTAACTATTTAGAGTTTAAACTCTTGGATCCTGTTTTATAGTGCTTACAGAAATTAATTGCTTTTGGATTTATTTTAAACTTTTTATTTTTCACGGACAAATGTTTATTGCTACCTTTATCCTAAAAGAAAAGAAAATGGCCTTTTCCCATTTTCTAAGTGATTGAATTTAAGTACTCTGGATGAGTACTTAAATTAATTTCCCAACAATGAGTTTGACTCACTGACAATTTAATAATAAAGTGAAGTAAAAAAGTTATTTAAAGATATAGAATTTAAAAAACATTGCACAAGAATTATTCATTCCAAAGAATACTTCTGATAGAGAGCTAGACATCTTTTTCATCCATACATAAAGAAATATGTGTGCAAACAAGAATGGACACATATATGCAGTCATGCAAAGAAAGGACTCATGGACTCAGATATATTTTTTATTTTAGTTGCTATTAAGTTTTTTCCTTCAAGTTTCACTAGCTTCCTAAGCTTTCCCTAAATTCCTTACAGTACATTTGTTTTGTACCCTTCCAAGGTGCTTAAATCACAATAAGTGAGAACTGTCATCTTTACAGATTTTTCTTCCCTGTCTTATATTACATTTTTATCTCAGGAGCTGCCTTTTCCAGAATTACTCCCTTACCTCAAACTATTAATGTGGGATGAACAATTTCCAAAACTGACATTGAAAAGATGAAGGGTGGAATAAGGGATATTAGGGCCAAAACCACCCCCAAACAAAAAAATGAAAGATATTCTACCCATAGAAGTGAGTATCTCATCATTGAGAATTATGACCTTTAAATCCATTGATACTATGTGGAGTGCATTGAATAATAAGCTGTTCAATTTCTGATGCCCATGGAAGATCTCATTTGAAAACACAGAATATATCACATACCTTGATTATTTCCTACAAAATGTGGGTGTTTAAAATACCCACAACCCTCAGTAGAGAACTGTGCAAGAAAGAGTGAGATCTGAATGTTCTCCTATTTCAGGTATATTTGTAGTACATGTAGTACAACTGAAGAATAATCTGAAGAAAATAAAAAAAAATCAACTTTTTTACTACTATGATACTAATAGCTTTTAGCAAGAGCCATGCAGTTTAACACAAAAATTCAGCATTATTTCTTTAATTATGGGAGTAAGGGCAACCAGTTATAGCTCTTTTTTAGCCTCTCTAAAAGCAGTGAAAGCTCTTGCTAATTTAAAAATCGTGATGCTATTCTATTTAACTTTCATAGTTCAGTGTTTAAAATAATGAGAGTAAACACATATTTATGATTTAAAGGTAAGTAGTAAATTCAAGAAAAAAGATTGATGTTAAGTATGGTCTTTTATCTAACTGGATATTTTACTGCATGCTAATGTTGCACAGAAGAATATGACATTTAATCTGTTTTCTAAAATAAATAATAAAAAAAAAGGTGTACCTTAGAATAAGATACATTGCTAGCTTAAATGAAAGTATTTTTAGCAAAAACAATAGTGGAAACTTTCAGGCAAAGTCTCTTGAATTTTCCAGTTCTTTGAACTACGGTTCACACTGGCATGAACCTGTTTTTTCTGGCTCTTAACAGAACACATGCTGAGAGCTAATGCATCTTTTCTTACATTTGCACCAGTTAATTGTTTCAGTGAATGCTGCACATTCATCTACAACTCAGCCAGGAAGTGTGATTCTCTATATAACTTGACTACAATATTCCAGCCTTCTTCACCAATATGATTTTGTCAACAACAGTCTATTAGAGTTTCTGGCTTATACCTTGAAGAGCCGTAAGCAAAAAAAAAGCTAGATTGACATATTTTTTTAATCCTCACTTTGTTCTGATGTTGCAAAGAGCAACCATAAGCTCCAATTTCTTTCCTTTCATAGTATTTTCCCATACTACTTTCTCTGTATTGTCTTTCGATGAAATCCTCTTGTGTAAGTGGTCTTTGTGTCTGGTACATACATCTCAATGACCTATTGATTTCCTATATGCTGGTCCTGGCCATATGGTCCTCAGATTGAGATACATAGCCATTGTTAAGAGCAGTTAGTTGTATATACAGTATGTTTCTAATAGATAATTTCACAGAAACAGTCTTATAATATTTAAAGTGAAAAAGTCAGCTGACCATAGGAAGAATGCATGAAAGATCCATAGACTTTTATATAGTCTCTGCGCCTTTTGAAGTAGGTAATTTAGAAAGAAAGAAGAGTAAATATATAAGCAAGAATTATCACCTTGCTTTCCACTTCTGTTGCACACACTACTCAGGCATATCTTGTTCAATATGCATATCCATGTTTCCTCCTTTCTATGGCGTGTGAGAGCCTGTGAAAGAACTCCTCAGTCTAGCCAGGCTTTCACACAATTCAGACTGGTTTCCTGAGTGGGTTAAAGAAAAAATAAACTACTACACTCAGCACTGCCCTGGGAAAGAACAAGCTTGGGAATCTCCATACTACTGATGATTTGCACCCATTTGTCCAACACTCCTGATTGGTTTTGCAATAGATAATGATGTTCCTGAAATGGTGTCAGAGCATGTCTTTACTCAGACTTCACCAAATGACCCCTGAATTCAAAAGACCCTGGTTAAACCATTATTAAAAAAAGAAGAAGCAAACCAAGAAACGAATGGTAAAAATCATCAAGAAAACAATCCCAAAATACTAGGTATAGAGATACATTGACATACATACCAACAGATAAAAATATACTACAACCAATAAGAATTCATTGAAAGCATTTTCTGAAATCAAGTAAGTAGAAAAGGAAACAAAAAGGCCCAATTCACCAGCAAAACAAAACCAAAAAATCCCTGTACAACAATGACTTCAGTGAGCAAAGAACAACATTACATAGCTCCGCGCCACTGCAAATCTGTGCTTTTCAAACATCACTTGCAGCATGCTCTTCAGATGAATGATATATTATTTGAATTCTCTTTGGGCTGGAATTTTGTTCCAGAAATAACAGTTCAGACCATATTAATTCCTGCTCTGTGTTCTACGAATAATAATCCTGAAAAAGAGAGGAGTTGTATGGCCCTTGAGCATTGGTGCTTCAGGAAATTAAGGAGGGAAACATGCCAATTGTCTTTCCTTCCTTCCTTCCTTCCTTCCTTCCTTCCTTCCTTCCTTCCTTCCTTCCTTCCGTCCTTTCGTCCTTCCTTCCTGCCTGCCTTCCTGCCTTCCCTCCTTCCCTCCATCCCTTTCTTCTCAGATATTGTCCATTGTAATATATTTATCACCTTAGCGCTTCAGGTAGGAATCCATTCTAAAATTGTGTTTTCCTTGTGGTCATCATATTAAAGCTCCAATCTTCCTCCAGGCTACCTCAGCTTTTCTATAAAGTGTCCCAAACGATAAGAGCAATAAGGAAGCTGATAGGTAACAAAAGAAATGATTAATACTAAACAAAGCAATACAAATCGTGAATAATTTGAGTCATCCTTTAAGATATATGTGTAGTACAGCAAAGTAGATAAATCCTCTGCTAACAACATACAATATTTACAGTACAACAGCACTTAGGAGATACTTATGCCCAGTTAATTCCCTGGGACACAATGAGCACTGCAACTGCTTTGTATTTTAGGTAATTTTTCAAAGCCATAGTAACGTTTGGTAACTGACTACGTATTACTTTAACTAAAGAGGTGGGTTAAAGAGCCTGAGGACATTCATAATAAGGAGAATAGTGGGAATTAGGGAAAAAACCACAAAGATCATCTATGTAACCATCTTGTTATGGGCATCTCATGAACATTTAGTTTTCATTACTACACAATAACTGTACTTTTATCTTGGAGACAACTTTGAAAAAGTACCAAGTTAATTCCTCTCACCAACAGCTGCAGCTCATTTCACTATCAACTTTACAGCAGATCTTCGTGTGCTAGATATTGAGGCAGGAGCAATTTCCTTTTATTTTACCCACCAGTGAATCTTCTGACCCTACTACTGACTTCCCCAAGCTGGCAGCTTGGGAAGACTATGTCTAGGACACCATCTTGTTATAGAGTCTTAGCCTGCTTCATAGCTTTCTAATGATTTATTTTGCTTCACTTTTGCCTTTCTTTAATTTCCACGAAATTATTTTCTTTTAGCTATATGTCACTTGTTTAAATTTAAACAGTATGACATTTTTTGTTCTATTACAACAATAAGTGAGAAGCTGTTTCAATATCTTTCACCATGCTTATGGTTATTTCTCCATTAGCTTTCATTGCATGACTATCTTGTTAAGTCCCTGTGTACCATGGGCCAGTGTGGTAGTGTGCCAACCACCAGGGACATCCTACTGGCTTGGCCACTGACCGCTCTGCATTCTACATGTCCCTCCCCTGTTCACCCAGGACTGGCCAGGTGTCACGGGCTCGTCATTAGTCTATTGGCTGGCCTCTCGCCCCGCCACCGGGGAGAGAGGGCATAAAGGACAGAAGGGAGAAGGGGGTGGAGGAGTCTGGCCACGTTGTCCACTACACATCTGGTTATCCGTTTTTCCCTCCGTGAGGGAGAATAAAGGAATCTGATAAACGCAACTAGTACGTCTGTCATTGCCTGCCAGGAGCAGCCACCGCCCAGTCCAGGATCGGAGCTCCCGGGGCAGGGAGCTGCAGGGGCTGGACTCGGTGGCCTGGAGGAGCCGTAGAGAAAACAGGAAAGCAACAGGCCAGATTTAAAAAATGGGCTCTTAGACCATCACAACTATCTTATTTTTCATCAAAACCAGGGTGTTGAAGATGTTGGAAACTTTCCTTTCAGTGTGGTAAGTTGATTGTCAGGCTGTGTCTAAATAAAAGTGATTGTGTCTAGATTTATTTGGGGGTGGGGGTTTAATAATTTTTAAAAATTATTTTATTTTAAAAGATAAACAGGGATTGCTTAACTTCTCTGCTTCAATACTTTATGAGTAAATCACTTCATGCAGAAACATTGTTGACATTTAGTTGGGGGTTTGTCTTTTTTTGCATTCAGGAATGTATTTGTTTTCATCCTGTCAACTTTCAATTTTGAAAATATCACTAATTTATTGATTCACCAGAACATCTGATTCAAGAAAAACTGAGAAGATCATGAATGCTGTGTTATTGGAAGGAAAATACACCTCTTGGATTAGGGATATGACCCATCTTCGTTCATTACAGCATGAACAAAAGACTAACAAAACCAACACTAGAATAGAGCTGACCACTGAACCTGTGAATACAGGTGTCCACTTCCCAAAGCTCTCTCCTCATGAAGAAGAAGAAGAAGAAGAAGGGGAAGAAGAAGAAGATGATGATGATGATGAAGAAGACAAAGAAGGAGAAGAAGATGATGATGATGAAGAAGACGAAGAAGAAGAAGAAGATGATGATGATGATGAAGAAGACAAAGAAGGAGAAGAAGATGATGATGATGAAGAAGACAAAGAAGAAGGAGAAGAAGATGATGAAGAAGAAGAAGAAGAAGGAGAAGGAGAAGAAGACAATGATGATGAAGAAGAAGAAGAAGATGACGAAGAAGAAGCAGAAAGAGAGGGCAACTAGGGTAGCTGCAATTTTGTGTCACCAAAGGTTGTTGAGAGAGAATTTTGCTACCTGAATGAAATGCTTTGCACAGAGTGCCAGCTCTGGCTTTGATAGGCATTGGGCCATAGGCCATTGCACATGTCGTGATATAACGATTTTGTCAACATGATGACTCAAATGTCTTACCAAAAATCAGCTGTCTTTGAATAATTTCACCAGTCTCTAAAATATATATCTAATTTTCACCATCATTTATGTCCATCTTGTTGTTCTATTTTTTTAAGACCACCATGTTTAATACAGACAAAATAAACTGAACTGCTGCTTTCAGAACTCATGTCACTTATGCCATTTTTTCAACTTGCCGTAAACCAAAATGTTGGTCCCTTGTTTTTCTTTAAAGAAAATTTTCACTATTTAGGGGTCTACACCATCACTAAGTTGACTGAGGACAAAGTTCCCCACTTTTTGCTTGTGAAGCTGAAGGTGGGAAAGTGGGCATAAGTTACGTTTCACTAAGTAGCATCACAGATATCAGAAGCACTGGGTTTAATGACAGCTAAAACAGAGTTTTCAGGCAGGTTTGTAACAAGAGCAAGGAAACTATCTGCTTCAACTGTTTCTCGGTGGATGACGAGGTGAAAATGTCAAGTCTATGCTATGGTTTATGCCATTCCCCTACACGGTTAAAATTATCCCAGGCACCAGGCCACATTTCAAATCCATAGCCAAGTACAGTGTCAGTCAGAGCTTGACTTGACACCAGTGAACAGCCGCATATTTTGGACTTTGGTAAAAACTATGAAGTCAATGCACCTATCCTGCCATACAATAGATCCAAAAAGGGAAAAAAGTATGTGAGTTGAAATAGTGAAATGGAACATATAATTAACTTGTGTAGGCCATTAAAATTGAGAATTTACATGACCTTTTAGCATGAGTCAATGCTTCACTTAATAACAAATGGATTAAGAATTTAAAGTTTCAGCCCAGTCATAACCTATTGAGGTTGATACAAAGGTTCCATAACACTCAGTGTTAGTCAGACCTTAGGCAACAACATGATCATAGTATACAATTAGGCAAAGTGATTTACAATTAAACTGGTAAGTCACTTGAATAACTGTTTGTCTTGTCTTTTTTTGTTTTTGTCCTCACATGATGAACTACCTTCAAATGTACTGAAGTACATTTTATGGATATAAGTGTTCTACTGCTATTTTATATCTTTGTATATCATTCTTTTGTTAGGTTATAAATTATTAATTTTGAGTCAGTAGAATGAGTAACAGTTGCCTAACTAGGTTGATTTCAGAGACAAAAATAATTCTATTCCTCAGCTCTATAAAAAGAATAATATAAACATGAAAACTCTGCTGGGAAGGTTAGATTTAGCTGTTCTAAGTTCTTACTATAAGTTATGTAGTGTTTCACAGACTCAAACCAAGAAAAAAAGCCCATATTCTAATACTATCTTGGGTAAAATATAAATTCATGGCCACCTTTCTTTGCATGTGCTTAAGGAGAGCTTTGGCTCTTTCTATGATTTGGGAATTCAGAGTACATGGACCTAAATATCACAGCAGCACTTCAAAAATGTGTGAAATTAGAGAAAAGTGTGGATACTACAAAAGAGAACATTTAAATTTCAGTAACAGAATGTTCCTAAAAAAGGTATTTGATTTAGGAAAAAATTCAAAAAATAATCTTTTATAGCTGATAGAATCCATGTGAGAAAGAAGCTACACATTGAAGAAATTAGATACATGATGAAGAGTAACTCTCTATATAAAGAGACCAGAATAGGCAGAGTTAAGGACATTCTAAGCCCATCCAAGTAAACTTAGGAGCCAAGGAGGCTTTGTAAAGATTTGAAAACAAAGATTAAAAAATTGAGTGAGATATCAGAAAAATTGAAACCCAGTGATACAGTCTAAGTAAAAAACTGGCTCCCTGAGAAACAGTTTACATACAAAT
>VZTJ01001513.1:377790-480217 GCA_013397795.1 Orthonyx spaldingii | reverse complement strand
TCCATTGGCTAACTCTGAGAGATTTCAATACTTTTTTTCACTCCTCCCTTGTGAAACTTCTCAAGTTGAGACATCATAGTCAGAGATATCCAGTGATCTTTCAACACAAATTGTAGGAGTCTGGAGTAGAATGGTTTTCTCTAGTTTAGACTACATAAAGTTTAGAATTACCTTTATCCTGATGAATTGGATAGCTTTCAGTAACAACTGATAAGAGATTTTTGCTCAAATATAAAAAGTCAAGTGTCATGAGTTACTTGACATTAAAAAATAGAAACTTCAAGACACTGTTGGTTGCTCTGACCTCATATACAATCTGTTCTGTTTTTCAGATTTTGGATCACTCTTTGATCTGGAACATGACTTGCCAGATGAACTGATCAGCTCCACAGAACTTGGACTCACCAATGGTGGTGACATTAATCAGTTGCAGACCAGCCTTGGCCTAGCACAAGATGCTGCCTCTAAACACAAGCAGCTGTCTGAACTTCTACGGGCTGGTAGCTCCCCAAATCTCAATATGGGGGTTGGTGGCCCTGGCCAAGGCATGGCCAGTCAAACCCAACAAAACAGTCCTGGCATGGGAATGTTAAACAGCATGGTGAAAAGCCCCATGGCACAGGCTGGGTTGACTTCTCCCAATATGGCGATGGGTGCAAGTGGACCAAACCAAGGTCCTTCTGCCCAATCCACAGCAGCAATGATGCCAACAGTCAACAGCCCAGTTAACCAGCCTGGCATGGGAATGAACACAGGGATGAATGCTGGCATGAATCCTGGGATGCTGGCAGCAGGCAACGGACAGGGGATGATGCAGGGGCAAGTCATGAACGGTTCCATTGGAGCAGGCAGAGGGCGACCTAACATGCCGTACCCAAACCCGGGAATGGGTAGTGCTGGTAACTTGTTGGCTGAGACACTGCAACAAGGCACTCCACAGATGGGAGGGCAGGCTGGACTCAGAGGGCCACAGCCTGGGGCCATGAACAAGGTAAGACAAGCTAAACTTTATTACCTTCCTCATTGTTGACTTTGTTTTGTAAAATTTATTCCTCTGTACTGAGGATTCTGTAGGGATTTTCTTTAAGAATCTTGTATGATGGATTAAATAGTTTATATGCTGCTAATGTGGAATTTGTGATGGTCATAGGAAGCAAAAATTGAATCTTGCACGACAAGCAAGACTATGGCTAGATTAAAAAGCCTATTTTAGAAATCTCGCGACAGTACAGATTATCCGTAACACAAGAAAGTAACTTAGTTGTATTTTATTCCGTTTTATGCTTTGTCTGCAACTGTATTTTTCCATCTAATGTGATGCTGGTATTGCCAAGTGTGATGGGAATCCATCAGGACCTTTTAGAGGTTGTGGTGCTTTTCTCGGTATGACAGTTAATGGAAGTATTTGTTGTCTGAGATCAGCTGAGTGTTTGTGCTGCAGCAGATGCTGAGAGGCACACACGGGTTTGAGTCGACTGATCTACTCACTGTATGTGCTAAGACACATCAGCCTTGTTAAGGGATAGCTATTCGAGTTAATGGTGGAGAATGAATGCTTGTGTAAACGCCTGAAGAGAATGTTGGGTTCTTAAGACTGTTAATCTGACTCAGTTCTAGTTTTAAAATCTGCAGTGGCTTTGGCTATAGGAAAATAAACTGGAAAGCCTAAAAAAAAATATTTTTGTGTTTTTTTAATACTGAGAAGAAAATAAATGTGGGTTTGTAATCCAGGGGTTTGGAAGAAAGTTGTTGTAAGTCACTGAAAAGAGGAAAGACCTACTGGTTTCAGTAACAAAAGGATGTCTAAATTTAATTTTTGTCATGCACAGTTAGCCATCTTAGAGTAGGAGCTGCTTGAGTGTTCTCCATTTTTTGTGTTTTGATCAAAAGCCTGGAAAATACTTCAGTGTTTTATTTCATTTTAAGTGGGTATTTTGTGTTGATGGCTAATGAGGAGAGAGGTTTTTTTAAGGTGCTTTGCAATACTTAGATCTGTCTCAGAATGCCTAAAATCAGTCCACTTGGAGAACTAGGAATAATAAATAACTCTATAAATTTATTTGAAACATAAATTAAAATTATGCTGTGTATTAATGGTTTTGCCATGCTTTAATATATTAAGTGAAATTACTTTAGTGTCTTGTGAACATTAATTATGAGATTTTTTGGTCTTAGCTGCTTGCTTAAGTGCAGTGTGCTAACTTTTGGGAGTGTGTGTATATATGTATGTTTAGTAATGAGTTTTATGTATATATGTGTGTGTGTGTTTAGTAATGAGTTGATTCTGTGGTGTGATCATTTCAGGTAGTTTTGCCTGATAGGAAAGTTGATGTAACACTTGGTTACTACAGTAGAAAATTTATATGCAGCTTACAGTGGTAAGAAATATGTAGCTACTTGAAGTATTCTTGTATTGGAATTATGTAACAACTCATTCATTATTCCTTGCCTGTAAAATAAAAAATTTAAGCTTCAGAAAGCTGTCTTCAGAGGTCAAAAATTGACAAATTGAGTGTTTGGATGAAATGCAACTTCATCCTCACTTATCAGAGCTAAAGTAGGGTTATGCACTATAATAAACCCTTTTGTCTAAAAGTAAAAAAAGGACATAAAATCAAGCTTTTGACCGATTTAGTCTAGAATTAAATTGTCTTCTTTCCTTACTTAAATTCCAAAAGTTCTGTACATCTGAAGTAAGAACATTTTATGCTTTTGAGAATATGCAGACCAAAGACTCAATAACTTCTGGTTTTTAGTTCATAGTCCCTGACTGGTTAAAAATACTTCAGGTTTTTTTATTTACTGATAAAAAATTCTTGAGACTTTTTGTGTAAATATAGTGGTTATAGTCCTCCTAAAGGAGTTGAAATTGTCGGGTGAGAGAACAGTCTGAAATGGAGGCTGAAATTCCAGAATGTCTTCAATTGGTTTGGTTGTTGGCAGGGAGCCTGTGTTTCACTTCATGCAGTAGAGTTAGCAAAGTCTGACAACAGCAATGTCTGACCGTTTTATCTCCCCACCCATCTGCTTTTGGGTTTTCCCACCTACAAATCTTCAAAAAGTAGATGAAAACAGAGGACCTTAAGCAGTTGTTTCTAAAAGCCAGTTTTTCTAATTGGCAAATTTAGTAGCGTGTTGCTGTTAATGTGGGAGTTTGTGTAATAACTTCTGTAGGTTTCCTTCATTGCCGCAAAAAATGCGCATTATCCAGAAGCTCTCCTTCAGTAGGAGGAAAAAAAAAAAAAACAGACGAGATGCTTTGGTTATGATTGTTCAACTTTATCATGTTAGCTTGCCAAAGTCAGCCCCTTTAGGTGATGGGAGGGTTGCCTCAGTGAGTTCTCTGTCAGTGAAATAGAGGTGTTTTGTGCAATGGTTTGTATGGAATAGCTTAGGTTTCCTGTGATGTTGAGTAACTGGGAGGGAGGGTATTATGTTCTTCTAACAGGAAAGATGAGCTCCAAGGGGCTAATAAATTTGGAAAGTGAAATTGGTTACGTTTCTACTTTCTTCTGTTATCCTGTGGAGTTACTGAAGTTTTCTTCCTCTCTTCCAAAACACTGACTAGCAATAGAGTGAAACACTTGCTTTGCACGAGAACTATGTACTTCTGACGTTCTCTAGTTGTACATGTTACTTTTAGGACTTCAAATCCAAAATGTCACTGTAAATGATTTCTATTCATAAACTTGTCCTGTCACAATCTGATGCTTCCATCCTGTGGTTTAATGCTGTAGTTTTCTGTCCTGACGTAAGCAGTCACCCACATGTGAAGAAACAGTTCTGTCGGGATGCCACCTCTGTGCCAGTTGCATGACAGAATGTGTTGAGAAACTAAACCCAACTCAAACTGAAACTCAGGTGGTCTTTAAAAAAAAAAAAAAAAGAAAGAAAAGAAAAAAAAAAAAAGAATTGTTTTTTGGGTCAAATTTAAACTCATCAGTTGGAAAGCTAGCATCCCTATTTTAGGGAGGGGAATTTTTAAAGGAGTTGATCTTGCCTGTCAGAGGAGGGCGTGAATCCTGCTTTGGTGACACTACAGGCATAAAAACGCCTGTGAAAGTCTATCCTGAAAGGAAGTGTTAGAAGTTTGGAGGGGATGGAATTATAACAAGTTCTGCTTTCTTGAATAGTTTTTTGTTTTCTATGTGCTTGGTTTTGTGCAAGTTAAGAGGATAACAGACATGCCTTTTACTCCTAAAATAGTGTTTTGGAAATTGTTTGTAATACTTGGATTCTTTCATCATTTTTTTCAGGCTTTTTGTTTCACTGGGTTGTTTTACAGCTTTGATTTATATGTGAACAGGTAACTTATTACAGAGTTTGAATTTGCTAAAATCTGATTCATGTTTCCCATTTTGAACCATTCTTCATTTGGAATTTAATCTAGTTAAAACCTTTTGTTTTGTTCTTCCGCTGGGTTCTGTTGAGAGTGCCCTGTTAGGGTCTTAACGGTGCAGCCTCGTATGAGGGGAGGAGGATGTTCTGTGTATAAGTTGCTGTGTGCATTTCTGTCATAGCAGTGCTCTACCACGGAGTGGTGAAGTCCACTTGACCTTCAGGTTACTTACTTTTCCTCTATGACTGATTCAAGAAATGTTCCCCATATCCAGTAACTAAGTGGATGTGTAGGCAGTTGAGATTAGTAAGGGCATTACTACTACCTCTGCTATGTGAGCATTTCACTTGAAACATTTCGTTCCAGTAGTAATTCTTTGTCATCTGGTTTACTCGTTGAATAACAAGGCTCTCTGCTATTTATTGGCTTTATCAGTTTAACCTCTGTTAAGAAGATTCAATGGCAATATTTTACAAAGACAAACAATTTGTCAAAATCTCCGTAACTTCCTCTAAGTAGAACAATAAGAAATTTCATAATAATAAATTTCTGTTCAAAGTTGAAGAGATTGAAGATGTCACCCTCAAATTGTGATATTAAGAAAATAAAAACATCTTATATGTCTTAGTGTTAGCATATTCAGTCTCTCATTTTAGATAGATGGTCAGTGTTCTTGGTTGCCTTTCTTTTTTAAGTAGCTATTTGATTTAACAAGTGAATGTATCCATACTGCTCAGAGTCTGTGACCAAGCATACCATGTGATCAAGTACATCAATCCATTAAAAGTGTAGTGTGGGTTCCAGTCCTTGGCTATCTCTTCTTTGGTAAACCAAAGTGGAAAGAAATGAATAATTGCTCGCTTTATTCTAGAGTAAGAGAGGAGTGTTTGTTTATGAGGGAAGGAAGAAGCAGTGAAGACTTGGAGTCTGAGTTTCTGGAGTGGCATGGGGAGTTTCTTGTAGAAATAGCACCGACATAATGCTGGTGTCTTGACATAGATATCTTAAATACTGTGCAGTTAAGTGCAAAGAATAATAATCAATAACAGTCCTCGGAAAGAATGCAGTGGACACCACTGGCAAAATGTAGTTAGGGTATGCCTGAGTTCAGTAATGCTCTACCAGTCTGTAGAAGGGGACTAGGAAGTGATGTACAGTTCATTCTTGTTTTTAAAGACCCAGATGGAATTTACTAAAACTAAATTTCCTGTTTGGAGACAGTTAATTAACCTTCCCTTGTGAACTTGTGGATATGGAAAGATACTGGATACCATCAGTGTAGCCTTAAACTAGTCCATGCACTGCAGCTTCCCTGATAGAGAGATATATATATATAGTTGATACTGTGAATGCTGGATTCTTTAACAGAATGTTATTAAAACTTAATTCTATTTGTTTACTTCTCCATGCTTATAGTTACCTTTGCAAATCTAAAAGCTGGTCATGGTTCGATACTACTGCTGCTATCTAGCTGTCTTTCAATATTAGACTGTTAATGAAACAGTTGTTCTTACAGAGAAACAGTAGAATGTTTGCAATGTCTGTGTGCATACCTGTAGCAGGTATTCCTTTTCAATTTGTACTGTGTGGTATTAACAGTAAAACTAGAAGCAGAATTAGTCACTTGACCTGCTTCTGAACTGAAGATTCATGTATTTCATGGCATTACAGCAAAACCTTGGGGAATTTTCTCTGCTTTTGTAGTTACTCCTCTTAGATGGGGGAGTACTTGACCAGCCCTATCTGCTACTGCCTGTAAACTAGGATGCTTCCTGAACTCATGTCATCCATGGTGAGAGATAGACACCTTTCACCATTCTGGTATTGACAGCCCCTGCTTCCATTGGAGGCGGGAAAGTCAAGTTGTGTTCTATTCTGTATGTAAAAGATTAGAATCATTTGAGATTACCTTTGACTTCTGTTAGCCACCTATCATAATTTTATGATCTTGCTTGTTTTCTTCTTTACTGTGAATTGGATTTCTGTCTGCTCTTCCTTGTATACAAGTTCTTGCATATGTGATGAAATTAAGTTGAAACTGTGAGGTGAAGAGAGGAAGAAAAATTTTGGATGGATATGAAGAGAAGTAGGAAGGGCAGTGAAAGGATGTGGTGCCAGGAAGAGTGAGCAGAGGTTGTGCTTGCTGACTTGTAGCTATAATTAGGCCATGTATGTTTTTGCATTGTATTGCAGATGAAACCTTATGCTTCTCTTATTTGGTGGTAGTAACACCACCTTTCTTTGGCTGATTCTTCTACACTTGACTCTTTATCTACCCCCTCCCAATAGATCATTAATGTACTGATGAACTGTGTGTCAGTCTTTCTGGTTGTTGCCTACTGATAAAATTATAGAGGATTTTGATCTTCATTCTGTAGTCATGAGGCCATATGTTTCTTCCTGTTAGATGTTTTCTTTTATTCATGTTTCTCAACATATCACAGCAAATAACATGAGCATGCTTCTGCTTCTTGTGTAGGATCACAAGGCCACCTTGTGCCAGGTGGAGAATCTCCCAAATGACCCTTCTCTGGACTTAGTCTAGAGTTGCATGAGGGTGGTTGGTGTCAGGTTAGCCTGTGATGGCAGAACTGGGGGGCATTGCTGGGAGGTTCAGCTGAGAATCTGGCAGGTGCCTATCTCACCCGGGTCAGGTAATGGCTGCTGATTTGTTCTGGGAGACCTTGAGGAATTTGGTCATTAGCATCTTAGGTGTTGCTTGAATGTCTGGCTTTGAGTCAGTTTGGTGTGCTTGCCCATCAGCCTGGCCTGAGCTTCTCTGGTCTTTGCCTCTCCTGTAAATCTGAAATGGGAAAATATTACCCTTGTAAGGAGCAGCTAGGCTGAGCTGGACACACAGTGTGCTGCTGCCAGGTCCCTTGGCACAATGGGGTGGACGGGAACCCTGTGTTTCTGCCACGGAGAGAGCCTTGTTGGAGGGGACTGGTCTAGCACCCCAAGCAGTGCCAGTGGCTGATGCTTGAGAAAGCATCAGAGATCCTTGTTCTGAGGCAACTTGATTAGTAATTTGAAAAAGTAAGATACTTCACATAAAGTTTGTGTCCAGCTTTGTTGCAAATATAAGTGTTGATTGGTTTGATGAAACCTCATTTGTGAGTTTCATTAGAAAGCTGTTTTGGGTGACATAGCAAAAGTGGTTTTTTTAAGTCTGGCTTTGGGTTTCTTACCCTGTAGGCAGGACAGAGCTGGCTCACAAGGCCACAGTTATTCAGAATCCTTTGATAGCAGTGTGTGAAGCCTCCAGTTGTCTGAGTTGGGCATCTTGATTTCTCCCTGTAAGATCAAGTTGTGAAAATGTGCCCTCAGCCTTTAATTCTGAATTGTTTGGCTTGGTTTTTGTTTTTTTAAGGCTGATAGCATCATAAGTTACAGCAGTCAAATGGAGCTGGTGATAGTGATAGCCAGCATAGTCTGTGCTTTGGTGTACTCTGATGTCAGCTGACTTTGGGAGCTATGATTGTTAATAAACTTGAAAGCTTGGTTTAGAAATTTACAGTTTTGGGGATGTCCTTGCTTTCAAAACTCTCTCTGGAGCCAAAGGGATCAATCTATCTTACAGGAAAACATAACTTGTTTTTTTAAGGGACTAATTCTCACTGTCAGGCCTTCCCTAAGCCTTGAAAACCTGTTCATCAATTTGAGGCGGCAGTGATGATGGGGATTATTTCTGAAAGTGTATTTGCTGACTTGTGATGCTTTTCTTCTCCCTTTCCCTTCTGCACAACTTGCACACAAGATCTTACTTCTGAGGGAGAAGAAGGAAGGCTTTGAGTCTTACCTGTCCTGTTTTCGGTAGCAGCTGCTTCATTGGTCACCATAGGTGTATTCATTGTGGTTGAGACATGGCAGTGGAAAGGAAGGCTTTTCATTCTGCCTGATCATTACATGGTTTGTTTTTCTGCCATGTGGAGAGATTCTTTTCAATGCTCTCTAATGAATTACTGCTGCGTGATTATGGTTATTGCTTATGTGTGGAGGAGGGGGGCTGTCCTCAAGCGAATTCACTTGTGCATATCAGATGTCTAAAGTGACAGGTTCTTTAGTGAATTTTGTATTCCTTTCCCTGTAGCTTGAGTTTGATCCTGCCTTACTTTGTAAATGCAGACTGAAGGCTATTATAATGGACTGGAGGTTGTTACAGCCTGAAAAAGGGAAGTATTACTAATTGCAGGTAATCTCAGGGCATGTTGGTTACTTCTAGTGCAGATTGAAAAGCTTGGTGAGCAGAAACAAGGTGTTTCTGCCAGGGGAGGATGCTTTGAGAATAAATGTAGGAGTGATTAGAAACAAGCCTACCATAGGAGTTATGTTCTTCTTTGAATGCAGGAAAATGCTTTGAACCAAAGAGCATCAAGGAGACTGGACATTGTCTAGTCAAATGCTAATGTGAGTTGAAACAACACAGCTCTTTAAAGTATTTTTGTGCCTTTGTTTTTGTGAGTTATGACTGCTTGAGGATTCTGCCTGAGTAATGGTGAGAACTTGGTAATCTTAACAAAAATCTCCAGTTTTTCTGGTCCTCTGTGTCTAGTTCTTTTGGTCCTAGAAGGCCAGATTTCCTATGGAAAATAGATGGGAATGCAAGGAATGGAAAAAAAATGTCAGAGGACAAACAACTTTATTGACATGATTGCTCCTTGTTCTTTAGGTTCTGAGCGTTCCAAGACAACAAACAGTGTACTCTGGTGTGCTAAAAGTGTTGACTGTGCATATGGCTTGTATGAAACATGAATCTATTTCCCCTGTGAGTGAATGGTTCAGTAGATTTGTTTTGTTTGCAGAGTTTCTACCTGTCCTCTCCTTTGACCTCTAGTACTGCTGAGTGCAAATGAGTTGGTGTGACTGTGTGAGGTGTTACCTGTGACTGTGGTGTGTTCTTAAATGGAAGATGTTTGTGTAGTGATAATGCAGACATGGATTGTTATGCCTGTGTGGAGAGGAGCTGTGGCAGTGCTAGCAGTTGGGTAAGATGTTTTTGGGATAAACTTGGCTGATATGAATGAAGATGGTATTTGTCTCCATTTGAAGTCTGTACAAGTGCAGAGAGGAGAACTCAAGTCTGGAAGAATTATGTGGTCCATGGTACAAATTTGTGATTCAGAAAGCTGAAATGAGAAATCTGTTAAACTAAATATTTTATAAAGAAATAATCAGGCCACTTCTGTCCAGTCAGATCTCAGAGATCTCTAAGCTGGCTTTGTTGTGTTTGGAACTGTCTAGTTGAGGAGTTCATGTTGTGTGATGGGTAAATCTGTGAACATGAAGGAGCAAGGGAAGCATGTGGATCAGTATTGCATTGCAGCTGGCTCATGGCTGTGATCACTCTGGTTTCTCTAAAGTATAAATTTGCCTTTTACATTGTCAACTTAAGCTATCTTACTTGAACATCTTACCATTTTAATTCCTAGATGGGAATGATGAGCAATCCCAGCCCTTATGGCCAGCCCTATAGTCAAAATACTGGGCAACAGATTGGAGCCAGTGGACTTGGCCCTCAGATGCAGAATAAAGCTGGACTGCAGAATAGTTTACCACAGTTTCCAATGGACAAGAAGCCAGTTCCTGGGGCAGGAATGCCTAACATGGTAAGTAGAATGAAAGAGGTGGTGTATTCAGAAACTGTGGTAGATTAAAGAGGAGCAATATGCTGTGGTCTTGCCACATAAGTTTTTGGTAGCTGTCATACCCAGTGTGGATATGTGCTCTGAATCCACACAGAATGCACTTGTTTCAACTCCTAAGACTGCTGTGAGGGAGAGGGGTGAGTTGTGCTTTCTATGGTGATAAACTGCATCTCCACTCTTTGCCTTTCAAACCCTGTTAACAGGAAAATGAAATGGAGATCCTTAACTGAGATGAGCTTTGCAACCTGTTTGGACACCTATGCCCTCCTGTTCCATCCTTTCTTTTGTTGTTGCTGTATTGGGCCCCTTCTCCTCAGAGTATCTCTGTCTGGAGAATAGTTCTCCTGCTTGTACTTGCTGATACTTTTGGGAAAGAGGAGTATCCCTTCTCAGACAGATGTTACCTATGGTAGGGCTTAGAACCCCAGCTGTGTGTTTGTTTTTGTTGTGAATTACACGGACACACACAACAGTCCTGATGCTGGAGGTGATTCCCTGGCAACTGTAGTAACCTTGGTACCTTTCCCTTTTACCTCCACGCTCTTATTGCAGCAAGACTTAAGGGAAAGTAAGAATGGTGGGAAAAGTGGATGACCCAAGCTTGTAATTGCTACTGCCTCACCACATGCCTTAATGTTAAGATTCCCTGGCTTGAGCTTAACACTGATGCTTCATTATTTTCAAAGCTTAAATTGGTTGGGGTATGACGTGCAACATGTCTTGCAGGTTTTTTCCCCTGTATATGTTTTTGGGTTTTTTTAAATTTAGGAAAAAAATTCACATTTCTGAATATAGCTTGCATTTCTCCCTGCTTCAAATTCCATTCCCACACATCCCCTGGGAGGGTCAGTCTATTGATCTTACTAACTGTTGCTGAAAAACCATTTCCATTTAACTTTAGTACCTTTAAATTAGAAAGAGCTCAATCCTGTGAGTTTTATTTAATGGTTTTTTAAGTTTAGCATGAAGCATTGGAAGATGAGCAAACCAGTTGGTTGTATGAATGAATAGAAAAAGCAGCCAAAACTTGTTCAGAACTCCAGCTGTCAAGTGTGTGTTCAGTGCAGAGCATATAACTCTCTTGAACTTGTACCCAGCTGAACGTAGGAACTTAAAGTTGCTGCTCTCTCAGTTGTCGCTTAGAACGCCAGGCTGCAAACAAAGCAGTTAGGGTGGTATTGGAACATGCACAGACCCTGAGGGCCTGACTAATTGGTGAAGTCTCCTTGTGAAATGAAAGGTTAAGACTAGTAGTCAAGAGCTACAGGAGAACTGGGGTTTAGGAATACAGGTAGCCGAGGTCTAAAGATCTGGAGATCTCCAGAAACATCCTCTAAAACCTCTGGGACAAGTCTACTAGAAACTGAAGCCTGTTGAACTGAAGTGATACAAGCAACATAGAGTACCTGAGCCTCTCTTTGAGTATTCCTCAAGCATCACCTGAAAGGAATACAAAGGGTTCTGAACAAATAAACAGAAGCAGAGAAGACAAACTAGATATTGCCATACCTGACATTAGTTCAGTGGTGTTTATTATGCTGAAGTTGTGCTTCATCTCTGGCAGAGACTAGGAGATGCTTGTTTTGAATGCCTGTGTGCAGGTTTGCTGATGGAAAAAGGTTAAAAGCTTCCCAGAACTTCCCTTTCATTCTCCTTTTCTAGGAGCAGTCAACTTGAGACACCTTATACTGAGAGGGAAAACCCTGTTCACTCTAAAATGTGCTTTCATCCATTAAGACAAGAATTGTGGATGCAACTTTTTAGCCTCCAAAATGAGGAGATTTGAGATCTAAATGCTATTAATATTTTCTGGTTGGTCTAGCACTGCAAAGTAACCTGTGAGCATGTGCAAAGGTCTGCTGGCCATTGATAAGGCGGGAGCTAGGACTCATAGAGTGATATGAGGAGGAAATTGTGGCTGGCAAGAGAATTGCCACGACTGTTGCTATGGGACATTTCTAATGAGTCCTCCAGAACTACATATAGGTGTGCTGTTCTCTTAATTACAGAACATAGTAGTAGTTGTTTCTCCTCTTGAGCTTTTACTTGTATTGCTGTTTACTTGCTAAATGAGTTATTTTAAAAATAGCTGGGCATTTCTTTTCCACCTTCTTCAGGGTCAGCAGCAGGCTCCCCAGGTTCAGCAAGCTGGGATGGGGCCAGCAGCTTCTCAAGGAATGGGGTCTGGAGCACCAACAGCAGATCCAGAAAAGCGCAAACTCATTCAGCAGCAGCTCGTTCTCCTCTTACACGCTCACAAGTGTCAGCGCCGAGAACAGGCCAACGGGGAGGTGCGACAGTGCAACCTCCCGCACTGCCGAACCATGAAGAATGTCTTGAACCACATGACACACTGTCAGGCTGGCAAATCCTGCCAAGGTGAGTGGGGGAGTGGTTATGTAGATGAGGTTAATGTTTGAGGGAGGAGAAGGGCTCCTAGAAAGAGATGGACTAGGGGGTGACTTGGGAAATCAGGTAAAGAAGTTCTGTCTTATCTGCTTAAGACTGGGAATTGTAAGCAACTTCTGAGCCTGTGAAGTTTAGGCAAGTTAAGAGGGGACAAGATACAACAAAGAGATGAGTAAAAATCTTTTGCCTAACTTTGTAACTCACTGTAAGATCCTTTGGATGCTGCCTTCTTTTTAAAGTAGACACAAACCAGGAACCTGCAAATAGAAGTCTACCTGTCTCCCTTAAACTGAAGAGATGACTCTCGAGCAATACCTAGCCATGAATTTGACTGCTACTGGCACTCATAACCTCTCTCTGTCCTACTAAAATGTGGTTTCCCTTTTTGATAGCCTAGGCTGATCTGGATTGTGCCAGTTGTTGACATCTCAGTTGCTTGGCACAGTCTGCCTCATGCCTGAGCTGTATGCAGTTATCCTTCAAGCCTGGGAGATGTAGGCTTGGGTGTATCATGTGGGGTTTTCGAGTAGGCTTTGGTTGAGCCAATAGTACTAGAAGAAATCTGGCTACATTTTCAGGACTAGTTAGTGCTGAACTGTTTCAAATAAGACTTAATTGACTTGTGTTGCTATAGATGTGTGCCCTGAGAGAAAATGCTGCTCTCTACCCAGTTTGTGATGACCATGTGGAGATACTGGCAGTAGTTTGTAAAAGGTTTTCATTCCTTCTCTTTCTCAGTGGCACATTGCGCATCTTCCCGACAAATCATCTCACACTGGAAGAATTGCACGAGGCACGATTGTCCTGTATGTTTGCCTCTTAAAAATGCTGGAGACAAAAGAAATCAACAATGTAAGTCTACTGGGGAATTCTGTGCATTGAATAAACCATAAAATGCATGTTGGGAGTTAAACTTTATTGCACCCATGTGGTAGTGGCGATGCTCTTAAACCTGGGAACGTATTAATATGATTTTTCTCTTGTTTTAATCTCAGAGTATTTTTCTGGGTCTAATTGCTAGCGTTTATGAAAGCTTTCTAATGTTATTGTATTTTTCTACCAAGAGAGTGGTAAGGGTGAACAAATCATAGCTCTCTCAACCAAATGATTGGCTTTCCATTACTGCTTCTTCCAGCTGGACAGTTTCTGGAGACAGATGTGCACACACACACATGCACTGTGTCATTTCAGCCCTGATACTTGGTTCTGTCTTAATTCTTTCTTTGCATCGGGTGTCACTTCCCTTTCTTTTTGTGTCCCCTAGGTCTCCCTGCCAAAATGTTTGGCAAGATTTTTGTCATTGTGTTACCTGTATGGAGTTTTTTTCTCCTTTCTTTAATGTTACTGTGGACTCTTTTCATGACTAATGTGAGCTATTTTTTGGTTTAAGAAAACTTAAAAAAAAAAAAACCAGAAAAACCAACCAAACAGAAAAAAACCCAAAAAGGGCAAAGCAGGCATTGCAACAGCTGGTGGAGAGCTGTATGTACCCTTCTGCCTTTAGTTTCTGTGACATGGTGTGCCTCTGTTTTCAGTTTGAAGCAAGCAGATGTGTCCTAAATACTTAAGAGTGGGATTTCCTCTGAGCAGCCCCAAAGGAAAACAGCGTGTTGTTGAATTGGCTGATTGGATCAAAACTTGTGTGTCTGGTTGGTGGCAGGTTTTCCAGTTCTGTTCCCTGCATGCTTCTAGAAGGAGATGTTTTAGCTGTGAGCAGCTCTTTGTTGGTGCCTGTACTGGTGGACCTCTCTGGCTGCCTTATGCTGTCCTGACTAACTCCGTGTGTCTCTCGCAGCGCTGCTGGGCGGAGCTGCCGTGGGACTTGCCAATACCGGCTCTGTGGGCGTGGGGCAGCAGACAACACCCAGCATCAACACTACCAGTCAGATAGACCCCAGCTCCATCGAGAGAGCCTACGCAGCCCTCGGACTGACCTATCAAGGGAACCAGATGCAGACACAGCCCCAGACTCAAGTGAAGAATCAACAACAGGGACAGTCACCCCAGGGTCTGCGCCCTATGAATCCTATGAGTAAGTTTATCTGTTAGTGTTAAAATGCAAACTACAGGCAACTTCCCCGTGCTACATCTAATGCAAATTTTCTCAACCTACTAACTTAATACTGCTAGTTAATTTGCAAAAGGTAGGGCTTTGCAATATTTTAGACTTGAAATAGCAAGTTACTCAGTGAAACAGGGACATTAGAGGGTCCAGGTGCCTTCTCCGGGAAAACAAGTTCTCTGGGAAAACTAGTTTCTTTGGGAAAATGATAATTTTCCAAGGCTTTTTTTTTTTTTTTCTTTTTTAGCTTTATAATTGTACTGTAATGCAAGTTTTGGGCTATTGGGGGATTTTTAATTGGATATGCTGACATTGGAATGCCAGCATTCAAGTGTACTTCCTTGTCACTCAGATTGCAGCATTTTCCATTTGTATCTCAGATATGTAATGTTTGTTTAAAAAATGAAAAACAGTAAGTAATTGACATCCTCCCCAAATTCTGTCATGTTATCTCACATATCTCTAAATTGTCTAGGTGACTGATTGCAACACCATAGGACTAGATAAGAACTTCAGTTCAAAATGCAGTTAATTGTAACCTGGCTATCACTGGTGTCAAATGAAGTCACCTTTAACCATCAAATCTAAATCTGATGGTTTGGGATTGGGATTACATCACAGGACTTTTTCTCACTCGTAGCTGCTTCCTTGAGTTGCATAAGTAGATGTGGCTTTTTTAACAGAAAAGAGGAAAGAAGAGCTGGTAGTGATTTATCACAACCTTGTATGGGATTGCAGTGATCCTGCCTATGTGTCCTATGACAAGCTTGTGTGCAGAATGAGAGATTGGTGCAGAAACACACAGACTGCAGCCTACAACCAACTGCTACTAAAGGGAATGCTGCTCCTGAGTTACTCAGGAAAAGGCTGCTGGGTAGAGTAGACTAGTTAATGAGATGACTGGCCCTCATAGATTGCATGGGACTTGCTAAAACTTTACCTTCCAGTGTGTAAAAACAGAGGAAAGGGCAAGGGTCCTGAGAGCTTAGTCTTAAAACATTTAGATTAAAATAATAGGGTTTTCTATTGTGCCTGAGGGTGTCTTCTGAAACAAAATTATTCGTATTTTTTTATGTATGTAATTACTTACAGGCAATGTTTGACCTGTGCATTCCTTGCAGAACCGTGGGCATTCCTTCTAGAATTGCTAAGAAAATCCACTTAAATGGGATTGAAAAAGCTCTTGGAGAGTAAAGAACTGCAGCTTAATGTAGAAAGGACAAGCATGGAGAAGTGTAGACTTTTGACTTTTGGTTCCTTATTAGGAGCGGGTGTCTAAGGAGGGAATTATAACAGGTGAAATAGGAATTATGAGATCATAGCCTACAGTACAACAGGGCTAGTTTAGGAGAAACAGCAGGATTTGATGAGGACTGCTGAAAAGATGCAGTCCTAAGTGGCTGCAAATGGTGGGTTTTGACAGTTGAAAAGGGAGAGTTAAGGTCGAGGCTGACAGTTGTCTTGCGCGCCAATGTGCTCTCAGATGGCAGAGTGGATTTGGGAAGAAGAAAAGGACTAAGGGAAGGGAGACTTGGAACAGATTTATGAAAAATTTGTTAAATACTTGGTTGTAATATTTGGGGTGTGTATTAGGCTTGATATACTCAATTTCAGTGGGTTTCTCTTGTATGCAGTGTGTAATTTTGCTTGAAATACAGATTCTGTAGGATTCAAACATCCTAAATACATGTGAAGCTTGGAAATTACTTTCATGCTAGTTGCAGCTTCACAAAATGATCTGTTTGGAAGCTCCAGACAAAAATATGCTGCATTTTTCTTTACTATTTGAGAGGTGACTGTAGTGTGTGAAGAAAATAGGCAGTTTTTATGGTGATTAAGATCTGGTGTGATTCAGAAAATCAGATTTTGTTATACAACAAATCAGAGGTGTTTCCTGCGAAGGATTGTCAGATTTTTCTTCTTACAAGCATTGCAGTCAGTTGTAGGATCGTTAAGTATGGAGTGGGTGAGAGGGGACCTTGTCTGATGTAGGTGGTAGCTGATGTTTAAAGTTTTTGAAGCCTTTGTGAATACATATCCTAAGATTCAGAATGAAAAAAATCAACCGCTTTTAAACAAAAAAGCTGAAGTGTTTGGAGTCTTTCATTACAGAGTCACAGGAAAGGACTCTGGAACATAATATTTGCAGCAAATTGAAATCACTCATTTGTTGATAAGTTCAGGAAGATGTGCAGAGGAGTAATGGGATTGATGCTTCACTTGGAGGGCACCAGTGTTGTGCCTCAGGCTTTTCCTAAGTTTGTAAAAGAAAAAGGGTGAGGAGAGCAACGGGTAATTAAATTCCCCTCACAAAAGTCAAAGTACTTGAAAGGTTAAACCCTTGTTATTGCTGAACAAGTACTGATTTTGTGTGGTAAATGGGCTCTTCATTTGTTCTGTGTTCTTCTGTTTTCTAGGTGCAAATCCAATGGGAGTGAATGGAGGAGTAGGGGTTCAACCCCCTAATCTGCTGCCTGACTCAATGTTACATTCAACCATGAATTCTCAAAAGTAAGTTGAATCCTTTGTACCCCAATGATTTTGTTTTGATCTCATGGCACTTCTTACATAAACAGTGGAGTAAATGCCATTGATGGCTATTGCTCCCTTTGGATGTTGTAGCTTCTGTTGCAGTTTTCCAAATCCTTGGGTAGAACAGCATGTACTCTTTCACAGTTTGGTGTCTGTGCAGCTGTTTCTGCAGTTTGTCCATTGATTAGGGAATGGCTGAACTAGCACTTTGTCCTAACATTATTCTAAAAGAGGCTATGACTGTAAAGTGATTAAGCCAGGGCTAGACTTTTGCCCTCAATTCTTGCTGTGTTTTTGAAGCCCCATGATGAGTGAAAGCGCCAATGTTGCCAGTTTGGGAGCCATGCCAACAGCTCAACCATCCAATACCGGAATTCGAAAGCAGTGGCATGAAGACATTACTCAGGATCTCCGAAACCACCTTGTTCATAAATTGTGAGTAGCTAAAATCAAAACAATCTCCTGTTCGGTGAGCTGCTGCCCCAGTGGTGTATTGGGGCAGAGGGGTTGCAGAAGGAAGCCTGACTTGCAAAACTAGAGGGCCAGGGAGTGAATTTTGTCAGGATGCATGAGAAGGGAAAGCAGAAGCCCAAAGATGGAGCTGCATCTGCTGCTTTCGGGCTGTTGTCTTGAAAGTTTCCCACTCCATACTCATGCCATCTACAAGGGGCAGTGTCCCCTGGAAGCAGTAGTAGTGCTGCAGTCCATCAGCAGATTCACTTGCTGCTTTGTGTTCAAACCACTGGGGTTAATGCTGGTCTGGGAACATTCTAATCATTTGTATGCATTTCTTAACATTTTCTTCTGCCTGCTCAGAGTCCAAGCCATATTTCCTACTCCTGACCCTGCAGCACTGAAGGATCGACGTATGGAGAATCTGGTGGCATATGCTCGGAAAGTGGAAGGGGATATGTATGAATCAGCAAACAGCAGGGTGAGAGGCCATCCCCTGTTGTCTTGTTCTGTATATTTCTACCTTGGTCCTGTAGTGATTGGGGGAGAAGAGGATTGAAAGCACAGATGGGACTCCCAGGCTGAGGAAGCAAGTGTTTAGGGGCTGCTCGATGGGGTCTAGGAACCAGCCAGTCGAAGGCTGCTTGCCTGGGTGTGCTAGGAGTTGAGATGCACTGTGCCTGAGACTTGTCAGTCCCCTAAAAGCAGTGTTGAAACTCTTCACTGTTGAAACTCTTCACTGTGGTTGTCCCAGAGAAGCGTTGGACATGAGAGGAGAAATATCTGGTGTTGGTCTAATAGTTGAGAGCAGTGCCCTTAGCAGTGCTCCTTTTCCCCCTCCTATCTGTCTGACAGTCTCTGCAAAGGGTAAGACAGCCACCCACCCCAAGCCAAAATGTGTGTGTGCGTAAGGCTGCTTTGCAAGTTTGAATCACTGGCACTTGTTGCCTTTTCTTAATGTGTGTGTGATGTCCTTGCTTGGTTTTTATTCCTCCCCAACAGGCAGAGTACTATCACTTGCTAGCAGAGAAGATCTACAAGATTCAGAAGGAGTTGGAGGAGAAACGAAGAACCAGGCTGCAGAAGCAAAATATGATCCCAAATGCTCCAGGCATGCCACAAGCTCCCATGAATCAAGGGCCCAATATGGGACAGCCACAGCCAGGAATGTCTGCAAGTAAGAATCAGTAACCCTTAACTTGGGGTTACAGACTACCTGGTGCAGGAAATCCTGTACTGTCATTTCAGTAGGCTGGTGACCATTTAGCTGTTCATGGCTACCTGACTTGTTTGTGAACTACTGTTCATTGTTGTAGCTTGATAACATGCTTCAAATTTGTCCCCAGTTTCTGAAAGCTGACTCCTAAGTCAGAGGATATTTCTGTCACTGCGATGTGCTTACACTTTTGAGGAAGTTTCTTGGGTTAGCCTCACATTTGGAGGCCTCTTTAATAATGTTTAGTTACTGTATACCTTTACTTTTTTTTATACATGGGTTTTAATGTGTAATTCTCAGTAAAATGTTTGGTGGATAAATCTTAAATAACATTATCTTATTTAAATATCTTCTTTTCCAGATGGTCCTCTTCCTGACCCAACTCTGATACGTGCCAATGTGCCAAATCAGATGATGAATCGCATGCAGGCACAACCAGGTAAATAATTGAAAAAAAATTGCTACTGTGCTTTTTTAAGGAATCCTGGAATTGGACAGCTCTTGCTGAAGCATCAGAGACCTTGTTTCATCAGAGACCTTGTTTCATGTGCGGTTTTTACATTTGATTAAGAAAATAGCTATCTATATTGTATCATTCTTACATAACTTTATAATAAATATAAAATGCAATCTCTAGTAGCGTTTGATCTTGTGATTTTGAGCTGCACATTGGCTGCTTGCTTTATTAAATAAAGAGCTTGACGCTTTTGGAATTTCTGATCATGTGTGCAGAGGATGATGGGATCAATCAAACATGGTGAGCCCAAGCAGCTCAGGTGAGGACATGTTGGTGGCAGAGGGAATATGATGAGAAGTATTGCTCAGAAACAAGGGCAGAACCTTTGTTACGCATTCAAGATGTGTTATAGCCAACATGCAAAGTACTTGAAGTTAAGATACAATTTGAGATTCAATAAGTGAATTTCTAATGTGTAATTAAGATAATGCAGCTTTCTGTAGAAAGTTGATCTTCAAGAGCCGGTGTGACACTTACCAGTATTTGTCACATGTTACAGTAGTTCTCAGACTTAATGAGTTTTAATAACAGTGGAAACAGATGTCTTGAGGGGGAAAAAGCTGGTCTGTATTCCGAAAGAGTAGGTAGCTTGAACATTATATTTAAAATTATTCCACGTAACTAGTTAATAGAAGGCAGTATTTCATTGAAAGGTGGTTGCTAGAAAGCAAAATTAGAAGCAGCAGTTCTTCTCCAAATGTTGAATGGTACCTAAAGGAGATTTCAGGCTTTGTTTACAAGTGTTTTTTTGGCATAAATTCACAGGAATGAATCAGTTTGGCCAGATGAACATGCAGCTGTCACCGATGGGACCCCGACAAACCCCTCCTCTTCAGCACCCTGGACAGCTAAGTCAGGCTGGGGCCGTGAACCAGGTCAGTACGCCTTCCCTCCAGGGTTGAGTTCACAGGTCTGCTTCTCTTGACTGTGCTTTCCTTAAAATCAGTAAATAAAAGAAATTTTAAAATAAATCAAGCATCACTTGTTCATTCTCTTGGCCCTTTGGTTTCTGTCTTTTGCATCTCCTCAAAGATCTGTCTGATACGTAGTAAATCTTTAGATCTTTGTGGTAAGAATTGCTTAAAAATTAAGTTGAAGTGGCTTTTTGTTGCATCCTTAAAACAAGGAACCAAAATAAATCTTAAGTCACAGTTCCAAACTGAAATCAAAATCTTTTTACTTAGCTTTTAAGAGAAATCATCAGAAATTCTGTCTTTTGACAGGAGCTGTAAGCAGGCTTTTCATGTTGTATCCTACAGATAAGTGGCAAGCATCAATTTCTGCAACAAGATCAATGTTTTGGGGGTTTTTTTTGGTAAAATGTTATGAAAGTGTATGCACATTGTGTGAAATGAGTTCCTTTCTTTTCCAACAGATGGGATTTCCTTCACGTATGCAGCAACCAGGAGTTGGCCAGCCTTCTGGTCAGAATCAATTTCTACAACAGACTCAGTTTCCTGCTTCTTCGCCGGGAATGAACACAGCGAGCATGCCTATGTCTCAGCCTGGCAATCAGACACCAGTATCTCAAGTAAGTTTCTGTTTTCTTGAAGTGGTGTCTGTGAGCTAGGTCATGTACTGGTTATGTTTGTTCAGTTTGTAGTAATGGACAACAACTTGTTTCCTTGAGAGACTTTTGGAATTATAGTCCATCAAATTCATTTATTGAGACTTTTCATTTTCCTGATGTAGCACTGGGATTGGCAAGGGTGAAATATTGTTGACTTCTTCTCAGGCTTAAATTTAAGTGTTAGAGAGGAGTTGTTTTAGGTTTGTTTTTATGGAACAAAGAAGAAATTGTGACTCAGCATGCCGTAGTTAAGATTCTCTTGCTGAACAGTGAAGCAGCAGAGCCTGAGAAATTAAGAGGTGGCAGAATAAGTCATAAAAAGGCATGTCTGTCTAGGCCTGTGTGTTGCTGGCTTTGGGGGCTTAGGAGGGTTATCACTACTGAAGATCTGAACTTACAGTCTAGCAGTTTCCTTTCTGTCCTCTCCCTCTCCCTTTTCAGCAAGAACCTTTCAGGCCAGGAAGAAGTAGGGAACGTCAGTTTGCTTCTCATTGATGCTTCTTCCTAGTTTGCAGGCAAGATTATTGTGGAGTTACAGTTTTTTATCTTGACCAATACAATTTTTTTTGGTAATTTTATAATGGTAGAGTTACAGCTGTACTTATTTGTGATGATAAATTCAGTTTCTAGTCTTGGGGGTGGAGGCATGGGCACACTAAGTGTATTTGAATGCAGTTTTTCACTGTGGTGCATTGTCTGCTATTCAGGATGTACAAATCTGCAGTGTTAGAAAGAAATGTTTTGCGAACTAGGAATGTAGGTGTGCCACTCTTTAAATATATCAACAAGTATAAGTTATTCTATTGAAACTTCTCTAAGCGAGATGAATAAATTATAAAATAACCTTATGTTTGTGTAGAACAAAATAAATAGACCATTTCTGCTTTTGAAAGAGTTTTTTAAAAGTGAAGCAGGTAATTTGTCACATTTTTAAAGTGGGAAAGCAGGCATTTGACAGTAATTCCTCTTGCTTTTCTATTCCAAGTCATTGCAAATGTGTACTTGTTTTCCCACAGGCACAAATGACCAGCGCTTCCTGCCCTGTGAACTCTCCTGCAATGGCTCCAGGTTCTCAAGGGAGCCATATTCACTGCCCACCTCTTCCACAGCCTCCCATGCACCGAAATTCTCCTTCTCCAGTACCTAGCCGAACCCCAACACCTCACCACACGCCCCCAGGCTTGGGATCACAGCAACAGCAGGCAGCAGCAGCCGCTGCCACCACTGCCCCCACACCTGCTCCTCAGGCCATGCCACCTGGACCACAGTCCCAAACTATGCACCCCACTCAAAGGCAGACTCCAACACCTCCGCAGGCACAGCTGCCTCCACAAGTCCAGCCTCCAGTTCCAGTTACCCCTTCTGCAGAGCAACAGCAGCAGCCCTTGTCACAGCAGAGCACGACTGCATCTGTTCCCACACCAACAGCACCACTGCAACCTCAGCACCCCACAACACCTGTAAGGAAATACTGTAATTGTGCTTTCGCTGCAAATGTTTGTGTGTAGGGTTTAATTTTCAGTTGTGTGCTCCTGGCATGTTTAATATTAAAATAGGAGTATTTTGTGTTTGGGGAGTAACCTTTTTCCATCAAGACAGATCTATATCATCTGTTGTTTCCAGAGAGGAAGTATTTTTCAGAGTTCTAGTACATGTTTTGCAAATCACTGTGAAACATGGATGAGGCTTTTGGTTATGTCTACATATGCATAGTGCTTGTATATAATAGGGAAACAATGTCATTTTCTGTATATCAGGCCTTCCAGTGCATGCTTCTGATGCATGTTTTCCTATGGTTGAGGTTGTGAGACCCTACATTCTTCAGGGAAAGCCAATAGAAAGACTAGAGTGCTTTTAAACCTGGTGGAAACATAATATAGGTAAAACATAGGTTAGAGAAAGAAAAATAGGTTCATTAGAAGCCTGTTTGTAATGTGTTTTGTTTCCTCAGCTTTCACAGCCAGCTGTGAGCATTGATGGGCAGGTATCCAATCCTCCATCCACCAGCAGCACAGAGGTGAACTCTCAGCAGACTGTTCCAGAGCAACAGCAGCCACCCTTGCAGGAAGTGAAAATGGAGATTAAAACAGATGAAGGGGAGCCAGAACAAGCAGAGATGCAAATGGAGGAGAAATCTGAGGTGAGATGGTTGGGTAGAATACCTTCATGTAGTACTGCTGGATGCTTTCTGTCATTCCTTCCAGAAATCAGTGGGAGCTGTAGGTGCTACCTGCTGCTGCTGCAGTTTTGATTGTTGTCTTTTGTCTTATTCCTAAAGAATGGTCTGTGTTTTCTGGTGAAATTGTGGTAGAAGTCAGTGGCCACAGGAAGGACCATTATAATGTGGTTGCTATGAAGCTTTGCTTTGGTCAATGCCAATGTGAGAATGCACTCAGTCCTACAGCTGTTAAAATAGCGGATACTAGGACGAGAGGAAATGGCTTCAGTTTGTGCCAGGGGAGGTTTAGATTGGATATTAGGAAAAATTTCTTTACTGGAAGAGTTATCAAGTATTGCAGCCTACCCAGCGAAGTGGTGGAGTCACCATTCACGGAGGTATTTAGATGATGTGCAGATGTGGCATTTTAGGATATGGCATAGAGATGAACTGGGCAGTGCTGGGTTAATATTGGACTCAATCTTAAACCTAAATGATTCTGCATGTACATGGTGGGCTGCTTTAGTGGGCTTTGACAACTTGTCACCGAGGACAGCTAGGAGTGTGGCTGCCAGTTGCATCACCCTGGCAGCTCTGGTGTATGAGAGACTGTTAGAACTGCCTGAAGAGCTGGAGAGGTACCCATGTGTCTACTTGCAGCTCAGAACTCGTTAGCAGCTCATCATTGCTACTACTGCAGTGTTTAAAGATGCATTCTAACACATTTGCTCAAGTTTTAGGTGAGTTTTGCCTACAAAGGAGATAGAAGAGTGGGTGGGCAGCATGACAGGCTTAAAGGACAAAAATGTGGATGGGTGACCTCCCAGGAGACTTAAGTGACAGGCTCCAAACTGCTTTCCAGGCAAAAGTAGAACCAGTCGTGGAGGAATGTAAACCAGATCCAATGGAGCAAGAAGAGAAGAAACCTGAAATGAAGACTGAAGTACCAGAGGGGGAAGAAAGACCTACTACTCCAGCAACTCAGTCTTCTCCAGCAGCTGGGCAGTCTAAGAAAAAAAGTAAACAGAAACATTGTTTTTACCTAAATTCACTGCATCTCCCTAGAGAAATCTCNTTTCCTTTTTGGTACTTAGTGGATTATGTGGGACTTATATGGATTGTTTTTTGTGGCTTTTGGACAAAAATATCTAATAATACATGTGCTTATAATTGGCTTTGGGCACGTTCTGTAAGCCTTTAGAATTAGTCACTAAGCCATAGTAAAATTGTCAATACAATGGAGATTTGAAATACTCAGTTACGGATTCTCTAGACAACTTTTTTTCTTGGGGCATCAGAGAGGGGAAGTATCTGGAATGTGAACCACCTACTCATCAATGTCTTCTTATGATTGCTTTTTCTTCAGATGATCATTTTAATATCCTCCTTGCGACTTAGTGTTGCAGAGGATAAACAAGCCATGCTAAGTACCTTAAACCAATCATCTGTAGCCTTTTCCACAGACATCACATTTTCTAGCAGGTTTCTGCCTTCCAGCTGTTCCTGCTATCTTTCTAATGTTGATTGTTTTTCAAAGTTTTCAAGCCAGAAGAGTTGAGGCAGGCGCTCATGCCAACACTGGAGGCACTTTACCGTCAGGATCCAGAATCTCTTCCATTTCGACAGCCTGTGGATCCCCAACTACTAGGAATTCCTGTGAGTGTCTTAGCAAGATAATTTCCTGATTGTAATTCAAAACTACTGTATTTTGATATACCTGTTTGAGAACAGCTTAAGTCTGTCTTGTTAACATCTTTATATTGATGTGTTTGGGGAGGTTTAGCTTAGGTAGTGGAACATATGAGGTCTGACTTAAGGAAGTTTGTTTGGTTCCATGTTCTGTTTAATAAATAAGCAGATATACCATGCACTGGAATGATTTACCAACAGAACCCCAGTGCTGTATGGGCTTTTTATGGTTGTAGCTTCATGTTGTGATGCTTTTATTGCTGAATTTCGTAGGTTTTGCTCATCATGTATACATCTTGTCTGAAGATGTGGGAAAGCAAGCAGATCAAACCCACTTAAATATATCCATTAATGATTATTACCTGTTACAAGAAAGGAAGAAACTATTTGAGTTAGATGTTTGTTTAGGTTAAATTTTCTGCTTGTTTTAAAATTGCCTTGAGAAGACAATTATCATTCAAGGATCTGTGTGTTTGAACTCTCTCAATTGACCACACAAGTTTGCAATATTAACAAATACATAGATGTAGAAGTCCTGCTTAGGTGCTTCAGACAGTGTTTTTTGCCTGAAAAAGGTTTTATTTGGTTTTGGTGTGAGGTTTTTTTAAGGCAGATGCTGCAAAATTTCAAGGCCTCCTGTATTACAAGCATGTATACATTTGCTAATATTTTTAACAAGCTTTCAATTGACTCTCATTCTGCAGACTTTTGTAGAAGTTGCACTGTAATTGATGATGGATTGAAAAAGGTGTTCTTTAGAGGAAAGATAAGTTTTATTATAGAATAAAATTATTTATTTTTAGGTTTTCTGGGCTACTGAAAACAGTTGCTTTATATTACTGCTCTGTGTATGTCTTTGAATCACAACGGCTGCAAAAACATTGGCATTTTCTACTATTTGTAATTTCTACTTGTTTTGCTGATTAAAATTAGAGTGACTTCATTTCATTAGTTGTGAATGAGCAACAGCACCTGAGAAACTAAGGAATAATGAAAAGAAAGCACTGGGGAATTGTTTGGTATGACTTAGAGATTGCATTCTGTCACATTGTCACAAGCAGTTTGACAATCGAGTCAGGGAGGAACCTGTTTTTCTTGATGAGAAGAATTTATATGCTGAGAATGCACATGCTGTCATGTCACAATGTAGTTCTCTAGTAGGGTTTTGATGTGCTGTGTATTCTTGCAGGATTATTTTGACATAGTGAAGAACCCCATGGATCTTTCTACTATCAAGAGAAAGCTGGACACAGGACAGTATCAGGAGCCATGGCAGTATGTAGATGACATCTGGCTCATGTTCAATAATGCCTGGTTGTATAACCGCAAAACTTCCCGGGTGTACAAGTACTGTTCCAAACTGGCAGAGGTGTTTGAGCAAGAAATTGACCCAGTTATGCAGAGCCTTGGTTATTGCTGTGGAAGAAAGGTAAGAAAGTAAATATCTTTAGTCTGTTGCTTGATTCATTGAATTGAAGGGGGAAAATACAGCAGTTGCAGTTGTTGTCAGTTATGGTGTGTCAAAAATTTTGGAAGTTTATCAGGATTTAGCAATCCTGAGTAATCCGAATTTGAGTATTTTGTGGATATTCTAATTCTATCCTATTATTAAATAACCTATTTGTATATAAGCCCTTGGTGGGGGGAAAGTCGGCAACAGAAGGCTTATTTTGATTAGGTCAAACTCTTTTGCCATTGCAAATTAAACAGGTGTGTTTTTATTACTGCAGAAGTTATGTATTTCACTGTATATTGAAATTGTCTTTCCCGTGTCTTGTTTTGATGTGCTTTCTGTCTTTGGAGAAGGGTTAACTTGAGTCTAACAGCCCACTTAATGTCTTTTGTGACTAGCACTTCATATACTTTGCTGTACAGAGATGTGTGCACAGAGTAAGGTGGAAGTGTTCACTGTCTGGGTCGCACTTGCTTCCCACAGGGAGCAAGTGAAAACATGTGTGAGTACTAAGTCGACCCATTCCTCTTTGCAGTTGGAGTTCTCGCCACAGACTTTGTGTTGCTATGGCAAACAGCTATGCACGATCCCTCGAGATGCCACTTACTACAGTTACCAGAACAGGTAAGGAAAACTTCACTTGGTGCAGTTTTGTGCATGCTGCAATCAATCTGTTATAGCCATGCATGTATTTACATAGACACCCTCTTTATATGTGTACACCTTTATGTTTTAAGACACAAGTTTTTGCTGGAAGTCTTCTTGAATAGTTTGCCTTGTGTGTTAATAATGATTTCTTTGAGCAAAAATTCACTGCAGCCTTTGCTCTTCCTCTTTTTTTTGCAGAAGTGTGATGTTTTACTGCATTTTGATCCTGCAGTTAATTAAATCTTCAATTACCTACAAATCATATATACGATTCTGTTGCCTTTGCTTCCTACTGTGCAGCAGTATTTTTCATGCAGAACACTGAGTAGACTATGCAGAAAGTGTATTCATGATTATAATACGTATTGTTTTGGCAAGCCCTTGTTTTCCTCATGATGTTAATGCCAAAGAGCAAACTTACCTCTGTATTGCACATCTTAATTGGAAGATCTATGTATTCAGCAGATTGATGCTTGCTTTTTCTCACAAAGTTTCCTAAAGAGAATTGTCTTGGCAGTAGCTATCAGTAGCTCTGTAAAATGCTGTCACTTCTACAGCTTGTTTCAGTATCTTTTTTACTTGGAGTTTGTTAAAGGATTTAAACTTACTTGACTTCTGAAAGGAGGTTTCTTGCTAGTCATCTCTGCCAGTTGGGGAAGTGAGGCAGGAAGAAGCAGGCAAACACATGCTTTTAACACTCCCATATTCCCTTGCCTGTCACCAGAATGCATCTGTTAGAGCAGAGGACTGGTTAACTCCAAGGTCCATCAATTTATTTAGTTTCTGCTCTCCATTCATTCCAACACCTCAAACAAACAAAAAAATCTGCCCCAAAACAAACCAGAATGACAAAAACATGTATTATGATTTTACCTGGAAGCCAAGATTTTCCAAGAATTGTAGTTTCCTTAAGCACCTGGTCAGATGAAAGCAATCAAAGATGATAAAAGTTATATCTTAACCTGTTAAGGCTTCATAAAAGTTTATAGCAGCAAATGGTGGTTTTTAAGCTTCTCCTAATTCATTAATCCTGTAGTATCCCATAATAGGCACTGTAGTTTTAGACTTGTATGTAGTGTAGAGCTTTTCATGTCGTGTGAGTATCTTCTGCTTATGTTTGTCTGTGGACAAGTACTAGATGAACCAAAAGACTATTGCTCAGAAATGTAATGTCTGGTGTATTTTCAAATGTTAGAAGGGAATGTTTGCATTGTAACAGGTGCCTACATGTGACTTGTAGATTACATCATATATACAGATGCATATATCTATAGATTGAAATGTATAATTCCAGAAGTACTGTTCTCTGCATTATCTCAGATGAAAACTGGGAAAGAAGACTGAGACCTGTCTTTTTAGCCTAACAGCTCCTAATAATGTAGATTTGTGTGGCTTTATAATGAACTTGTTTGAATTTTTTATTTCTATTTTTATCTGTCTTGTGCACTCAATTAGCATGCCTTATAATGGAGAAGCCACATTTTAGAACATTTTTGAAGGCTAGGGTAGAATCTTGAATTAATCTATTTTATTGAAGTGCAAATGAAGTCTTTCTCTGTAATGCCTGCTGTAGTGATGGCTGGACTGTTCTATGTGCAGACTGGGCTATAGCTGAATCATGTCCATGTAGAGCATTGTGTGTGTAGTTAATGTTAGTTAAGATAGAGTTTGACAGTTTTATTAGTCTGTAAGAATTCTGAGGACAGATTTTATGTTCCTAAAGTTTCTGGTATTTAGCTTTTCCTTTCAACTGGGAGAGAAGTCTGTGATCTTTCAGCGTTCATACATTTAAGATGGAAGACTACCTCTCTTCCATTGATGCCTGCAGATCCTCCTCCCAACAGAACTGCTGTGCTGATGTACAAGTCAGAGTAGCAGTTCCTCCTTCCTTCTGCTCTTTCCCTTTCTCATTTTAATTCTTTGCTGTACGTGGCATGGATTATTAAAATGAAGAGGGTATGGGTATGCTAAAATGGAATACTCTTGTTTAATTTGTTTTTATCGTTTGCTGCTTGTGAACCCATTTGAGAGATTTAATGCTAATCTGTGCTTTGCCTTGGCTTTCTGCTTTGTGTTGTCTTGTCTTGCTTCTATGTTTTTGTTTTTGTCCTGCAAACCCCCATTTCTTTGTTTGTGTGTGTGTTATTTTTTTAATTTCTCCTTCATGCTTGTCATTGTCTGCACTTGGCTTTGATTGCGCAAAAAAAAATCCAAACCAAAAAACCAAACCAACCAAACACAATGTGGGGCCCATAAATCTGCATCATTGAATATCCTTGTCGCCGTTGATGACCTGCTCTCTGCTCCTGTCCCTTCCTTGGCCTGCTGTGATTGGTGGCTCCGTTGCTTGACTTGGGCTGTGTTGTGTGGACGGAGCAGTTCACCCAAATATGGCCTTCTTGCTGACAGGTATCATTTCTGTGAGAAGTGCTTCAATGAAATCCAAGGGGAGAGCGTTTCTCTGGGAGATGACCCATCACAACCTCAAACGTGAGTTATTTGTGTTTGCTTGGGCTGTGCTTTTGTAAGCTGTATCATGGCCTGCAGTGTTTTCTGTAGGGAAGGAGTTCAGCTGTAGGTTTTTAGGCTAGTAGAAGGTGGACTATACATCCTTCATAAAAGCCTGGACTTGTGCTTGTCTTGAAAACCTGGACTAACTGAACTAGTGAAAAATAAGCACTTAGTGCTTAAAATTGCAACTCTGCCAATAGAAGGGAAAGAAAAAAATGGCTTTTTCACTGAAAAAAAGTGGAAGTATTCTACTGCAGACAAATAACCAAGCCTGCAGGCAAGTATGTGACAGAGCCTGAAATGTCAGACATACCATTTTCTTTATACACTAGCTATGCTATTAAACTTGTATTCAACATCAGGTTGTTTTTCATCCAAATCGGAAGCAGGCAACCTCCTTTTGCCATACATACGTTTCACTGCTGGAATGCCATCTGCCTATGAGAAATGCTGTGCAGTTATTGAGGAGAACACAGTAAAAGGCTGTGCATGGATTTTACCATGTTGGTGGCAAATGGTTGGGGCAGTCTCTCATTTTGCTATATCCTCCTCATACCTCCCCCCAAAAAAATCTTGCAACGGAATTTTGGGAGACTAAGGAAGCCTTTGAGCGACAAATGAGTGCCAAGCAGTTACTCTTTGAGCTGTTCAAGGAATCCCTTTGGGGGAAGGCACTGCAACAACCCTGCAGGTAGAAGAAAATGAGGAATTTAGGAAAGTCTGAAGCCAGTGGGAGAGTTATTGAAGTTGGTAATTGAACAAACTGAGTTAGCTTTCATTTGGAACCAGATCCTGGATACACTAATGGATACTTATAGAACAGTACTGGAAGTATCTGTTTGGGCTTGGGATGATGTAAGTATACTGAAAGAGGGTAGACTGAGATTAGATACAAGGAAGAAAATCTTTGCTATGAGGGTGGTGAGGCACTGGAACAGATGGCACAAAGAAGTTGTGGATGCCCCATCACTGGGAAGTGTTTAACGACAGGTTGGATGGAACTTTGAGCGATCTGGTCTAGTGGAAGTGTCCCTGACAATGGCAGGGGGTGATGATCTCTTAAGGTCCCTGCCAGCCCAAACCGTCCTATGATTCTGTGATCTACCTTTCTGGAAGGAAAAAGAAAGAAAGAAGGTTGTATGCTGGTCAGTACAATGGGCCATGTCCCTGTGAATAGGTGGATTGCTATTCTAGTAGAAGCAAAGATCCAAAGTTTAATCAGTATAGAGTCATAGAGTACATCATAGGAATGTATATGGTGGTTCCTGTTTAAGTTCCATGCACCATATTATGAGAATAGTTTGTGGTAATTGAGATATTCAACTTCATAATTTATAAGGAGCTTCAAGTATTCTGCAGGTGGCACTATTCAGAATAAACACTGAAATAAGAGATAGGAAGGTTAATTCATGTCATGCAGTTGGAGTGAGTCTGTGTCTGAGGTAAATTCTCACAGATTTGAGTATTCTTGTATGTACTGGGATATTTTGAACCAGGTCATTTAAAAGATACTTGGTACCTTACTGTCGAAGAGATGGAATTTTAAGCCTTGAAAATGGTGTAGGGAAGGTAAAGATAATCTGTAGTAGTAGCTGGGCTGGGGTTGCAGGGTTTGGAAGCTGAAATTTATCCTTTGAAATTGTTGTAGGAGGAGGGCTAGAGGAATCTGAAAAAAGGTAACCTACTGTTCTCAGTAATCAAAGATAATTGGAATTCTTTGCCTGCAGAATATGAGAGGCATATCAAGTAGTCTTTTCACTATTAAATACTGATCAGACCTATCCAAAACTTGAATTGTCAGCAAGCTTTAATATTTATCCTGTTATAAAACTGAATAAGGGAACAGTGTTGTTCTCTACAAGAGAAAAATGATGTTTTCCACAAAGTGGAGTAGCATATACTTCAGTTATCTGTCACTGTGTAAAATACAATTACTTTCCTTGTAGTGCCAGTGAGTGTTGAAAAATTCTGCTTGTAAGTTTTGTCTTGGTTTGTGGATAGGTGTGGTATGGCATGAATGTTTGCTGTATTGTGTTAAAACTGAGTTTTATTGCCTGTTTCTCCATAGCACGATAAACAAAGAGCAGTTTTCAAAAAGGAAAAATGATACACTGGATCCTGAACTGTAAGTATTGCTGTCACTCTTTAATGATCTACATTTTATTATAAATACTTTGTAACATACATGTTGTTCATTCACCATCAGCTTTGTCTTTGAATGCTTTCCAATTTCATGCAACACTCTTAGTAGGTAGGGGCTGCTCAATAATCAGCATATCTGGCATTCTGTGCTGAGAACCCAAACCACTGTGGCTGTGCTTGAGAAATATTTAACACTGGATGTATGGGCTGAAATTACTCCATTTTGTTGTCTTGCATGTGGGTTCAACAGAAGGATGAATGCAGATAGCTTTGCTTTGAAACTTGGTTGTGGCAAATGCTCAAGTTGCAGAACTGATTTGAGTCATTTGGCAGTAGCTCTTGGTGCTGTTGGCTTTTCTAGTTGCTGTATTTTACAAGCAGCTGTAGTAGAAGGAAAAGTTGTTATATTTTGAATCAGCCAGTTCTTCTGTACTGCTCTGAAAGCAGAATTGTATGTTCAGTAATTTAATGTTCAGTAACATTAAGAAGATGGTGACTCAGCTGATTTTCTTGATATTCCTGAGCAGTTTTTTGAAACTACTTTAGATGGTCCTGCATCATACACCTATACTGCTACTCTGCAAATATTATCTTCATTCTCAAGTGAATGAGCAAAAAGGAAATTTATTGTTCCCACACCATCCTTCTAAAGGGACATGGGTCAGCCAGTTCTTCTGTTTTACAAGGACTGTGGGAAGGAGAGAATAGTAGCTTGATTCATAACTTTTCTTTCTCTTTGTTCAAGAGAAGATTGAATATAAGCCTAACTTACAGTATGATACCACATGCTCTACGTAGATTACAGCTATTCAATCAAAGTCTCAAACTTTTAGACAGGCATGTTCAAAAGGAGTCAGATTGTCCCAATACCTGAAGCAACCTTAGGTATTTTGGAGAATCATATTCACCAACATCTGGGAACTAGACCATATGACTTATCTCAGTTGTCCTTAAATGTCTGCTAATCTTTTGAAAGTGACTTAGATATCTGCTTCTATGTTCTTCCTTCCCACCTTTCTGCAGTGTATTTGCAATGTACCCCAGGGTTCAAGCATAGTGGAGCAACTAATAGCCAAGTATTTCACCTGGTTCTTCTTTTCTGACATGTGTGAATCCATTTTCCTCTTTATAGCAACAAGCAGTTTACAGATTTTATCCTTAAAAGGGCTTCACTTGAAAAAAATGAATGGATGGCAGTAAGACAAGCAAATGGTAATGATAATAATAATGTGTCCCTGCATAGTCTGCCTGAATTGAGCTGGCAGGTTCTTAATTTGTTCTGAAGGCTGTTCTCAGCATAGATGTGCCCTCCATGTTAAATAGACTCAAAAGCCTAAATGTTAGAAGTGCTCTAATAAAATATTACAGAATATACAAGCAAGTAATGATGCTACTAACCTTGGCTTCCCTTTGCCTTTTTTTGCCTTCTACAGATTTGTTGAATGTATAGAGTGTGGAAGAAAAATGCACCAGATCTGTGTTCTTCATAATGAGATAATCTGGCCTTCGGGGTGAGGAGTTTCTCCTTATTATGTAGATGGCATATTTACTATTTGGTAGAGCTCATGCATAAGTTTCCTTATTTTGATTATATTTAAAAGACTGTTTAATGGAAGAAGTTACATTCCTTGAATGTTTTACACAATCTGTAGAGTAACATCAAATTTAGACAGTATATCTTATGGTATTGTGTGTGAAGTTTTCTAATTTTTAATGTTTCCAATGCTTCTTTGTGTGAAAGAGAGCATTTCAGCCTTTTATGTTTAGAGATGCTAGCCCTTCATGAAAAGATGTTTCTAGTTCTGGTAACAGTTTCAGACTGATCTGTTTTCTGTACAAATTATACTACTTTGTCATCTTCAAAAATTTTTATAACAACTGAAGGACTTAATGAGTGAATAAACCTTTTTCACCTCAGTGATCAGATTAAATTTAAAAACCAGTATAATTAGCTACTCCACAGTTCTTGATCAACATACTGGGTTTTCTCAGATTGACTTAAAAGCTTTTAAAAGGATGATAAATTATATGTTGATAAAGTTTTATAAGAGCTTAAATGTCCCTTTTTTGTCAAAAAAACTGTGAGTTCTACATTTTGTTGTCCTATCCACATTGCTGCAGAAGAGGGTGGATGTCCTGTAAGTGAGGAAGAATCATAGAATCATTTCAGTCTACAGTGTATTTGGGCATTTAAAAAAAAAAAATCGGCGTTTTGCTTGGTGTTGCAGTGTCTTGCCTTCATCTGAGACAGCAGTTTGAGCCTATTTGCTCCAGGAATACTTTGAATAGATATTGTCAGACCTGCCAGTGGAGACTGTCTTGGGCTTTCAGGTGGTGCTGTGGGTGACTGACAGGAGATGCAGCACCTGGAGCTTAGATCCTCCTCTGCAGCTCTGAAACAGTTGGGCTGTTTCTGCTGGCACTGTTCTTTGTGCTGTCTTTTATTTCAAATTTCAGTTAAGGTATTTTCCAGACCAGATAAGATCTGCTGAAAGATTTTGCTTGTAATAGTAAGATGCAAGAGAACTTGATCGTCTGACTTGGGGTAACTTCACTTTTTTTTGCTTCAGCTTTGTCTGTGATGGCTGCCTAAAGAAAACAGGACGAACCAGGAAAGAGAACAAATTCTCTGCTAAAAGTAAGATTCTGACACTTGCACCAGCAAATTTAAATAATATGTTAAGAATGGGGAAGAGGTGGCTTTTATGCTTGTGTTGCATTTAAGTTTTTTGGAGCTGAAGGAGGATACCTTTGGTGAGTTTTGACTGTCAGTTCTGTGGTGTTCAGAATGTTTGCATTCACAGGTGGTGTTTTTAGTTAATAGCCTGTTTTAGAGGGTTAACATGCTGTTTTAGAGCAGTTCTACTGCAAAATACACATCCTTTTATCTCAATTGCAGTATCAATAGCATTGGGAAATAGTTGATGTGTGACTGCAGGCTGACTTAAATTTATGATAACATGTTCAAGTCACCGTGACTATTGCTACTCTTAAAAGCTTTGTTGGAGATAAAGGTTGTATCACCTGGTGACAGAACTCTATAGACATTTCTTCTTGTTCAAGGCAGCTGATTTTAAGGCAGTGTAAGAGGAAATTTGTGTAGTCATTGTACATCTCTTCTGTAGACAAAATAAGTCTTTCAGAAACTTCTTTAGTTGGTGTACTTCTTAGAAATAATGGGGATTTATGTTTCTAGTGAAATAAAAAAATTCCTGGCCAACCAATAGCATCAAAATTCAGCAAACCATTCAGTGAATGGCTTCAGCATCTGAGTCTTTTTTCAAAACCTCCAAAATCAAAATTCCCTAGATTCACCAAGAATGCAGAAGAATACGAGGGTTCTTTTACCATTTTTATTAGTTTTTTTTTCTAGCAACCTGAAAGTATTGCATAGTTAACATAGTAGAGTGGTGCTTAACCAAAGGGTGTCAAATTGAAAAAATGAAAAGCTGCTTGGTTGATGTGTAACTCTACCAGAAGTAATGGCCAGTGTTGAGGCAGGCCCTGTTACACCAGAAGTTCTACTTTCCCTTTCAGCTTGAGGTTTTTGTCAGCTAATGTACTTCTTTCTATAAAGATTGTTTGGAAATGAGAAGCTTGTAAACTCAGTATGTTAGTTGCAGATACAGTTGTATTTAGTTTTCCTCCTGTTATTGAAATATATTCTTTTGGTAAGTGGAGATACTAACTTGGCTACTATGGCTTTATAGACAGAATATACTTCCAAATGCACTGTCTGCTTGTGAAGATATGTCTGAAAGCAGTGTTTTGTAATCCAGTTTAAGTAATTAATAGCATCTATTCAGGAGAAACCTTAATTGTGATTGACTTTTAAGATAGAAATTGGGTTGAAATACAGATTCTTTATTCATTTAAATAATGTATAAGCCATAAATGTGCCTGCAGGGGAAAAGTAGCTCACCCTATCTAGAAGTGTTAGGGTTTAAAGATAAAGCTTTAATTTATGTTAACATAGTGCATGTATTAAGAGTAATTTTTCATCTAACATCTGAGTAGAGAAATCACATATGAAGAGTTCAGTTTTGTATATGTTTAGAGCCGTATTTTTCTCCTGCAGGGTTACCAGCTACAAGACTTGGTACCTTCCTGGAGAACAGAGTCAATGATTTCCTAAGACGACAGAATCACCCTGAGGCAGGAGAGGTCACAGTTAGGGTGGTACACGCATCTGACAAAACTGTCGAAGTAAAACCAGGAATGAAAGCAAGGTATGTTCATTTCTAATTTTACGTTCTTTTGGATGAGGTGGAAGCTGTTTGTACTTACATGATACACTTTGATTAAATAGAATCATTTAGGTTGGAAAATAGCTCTAAGCTGGAGTCCAGCTGTTACCCTAGCACTGCCAAAGCCACTGCTAAACCATGTCTCCATGTGCCACATCTACACATCTTGTAAATACCACCAGGGATGGTGACACAACCACTTCCCTGGGCAGCCTTCAATACTTGACAGTCCTTTTTGTGAAGAACTTTTCTTCTAATATTCAGTCAAAAAACCCTGTCATATTCAAAACCTCAACACCAGCCAGTTCTTGACAAACAGCATATTAACTTGTGATGAGCGTCATCTTTTTCACAGTAAAAAGCGGGTGCCTTATACTTGAGTAGTCTGTAAACGTTTAACTTTCAACTTGCACTAAAATTACACTTACAGTAGCCCTCATCTTTGTTGCCTTCACCTAGTACCATGCAGTCTCTGATATGTGAATATATTTAATATTCCTCTTTACCTTCTGGTCTGCAGGTTTGTAGACAGTGGAGAGATGGCAGAGTCTTTCCCTTACCGAACAAAAGCGCTTTTTGCCTTTGAGGAGATTGATGGTGTAGACTTGTGCTTCTTTGGGATGCATGTGCAGGAATATGGCTCAGACTGCCCTCCACCCAATCAAAGGTGAGGAACCCCATGAAAGTCTTATTTTGCTTTGGTACTCTCTCATTTGGGTGAGCCCCCTGTAGTTCTGTATAGAGCTTCCCTGTTGCTAACGTGAGACCTTTAGTGCTATTAGGTTCCAGAAACAAAGTAGCTTCTCTAGAGAGTATGTTAGAGTTGCTTCTTACTGGGGATACTGGCTGGCAGACAGTGTTGCCTTAAGGGTGACTTACATGTGTTCTCAAGGAAGGAGTTGGATAGTTTTAGGGAGATGAGGCTAGGATATCAAAAGGCCAAGTTTCTAGAGATAAATTAGGATCAGAAGCTTTGCTGATTGCTGTTGTAATGAATGCTTCAGATGTATAAAATAACATGAATAAACTTGTAGAATTACTTTAAAATCTCTCCCCTTTTTTCATGCCTTTTTTGTTGTTTTTTTTTTTCAGGCGAGTGTATATATCTTACCTTGACAGTGTTCATTTCTTCCGCCCTAAATGTTTGAGGACTGCTGTCTATCATGAAATACTAATCGGATATCTTGAATATGTTAAGAAACTAGGGTAAGTATCTTATGTTTTCTTCTGTACAGCATTTGTGCTGAGTAGTTCTTGCTGCAAATTAAATTGCTACATCCTATAGAATATGGTGCCTAAGTATCAGCCTGTGATAAAATAACCTGACAACAACTGTGTATAGTTGAAAAGGAGAAGAGAAAAAGGGATTTCAGGCTTTTCAGGGGAGGTCTCTGCTTCAGATATTTTTAGGTTTCCAAACTTATGTAAAACTTTCTTAAGGATAAGTAGGAAAAGTGAGCCTTTTCTCTGGTCCATAAAATGTTGTTGTCCTTGTTGATAGTGCAGTCCTTGCGTAATACCACGGCTTTAATTAGGTCATTCCTTTGGGCTAGCAAGTAAGTTCTTACCCTTGTTAATAAGGAGAAAGTGAAGTGTATTTTGTCTGTACTGATTATAACAGTTGTATAAGGCCACTAAGAAATCTCGAGTAGTTGAAATTGTGAGAAACTGAAGAGTTAGCAAAGAATGAGGAGAATATACTTGGACAGCACAAAACAACACAGAACAACTGCAGTAACAAGAAAGGTGCAAACTAAATTACTGTGATTACTGAAGTAGAAAGGCCAGTGAAGTAAACATCACTCTGTTGTAGAGGTATCTAGTGTAGGTTGGTGGTTATTTGTGGAGAAATTTTTAGGGACTATGTTTAAAGCAGTTGATGAGAAAAGTTAAGGGAATTGCAATGGAGGTCAGTGGTACTATCTTCAGTACCTCAGTGAGGTGGTCTTTAGTGCTTCAAAAACATACATTAGGCTTCTTTCTGCTTTTTTTATTGTCTGTTTTCTAACCTGTGAGTCTGTACAATTGCTGCATAGAGCTCAAGCCTCAGCTTTACTTAATGATATTTTCTGTGCTAATGGGTAACATCAGGTTCTCATTTTGGGAAAACAATCTTGGTCATGCAGTATCATCTCTCCATTCTCAGGCAGAAGGAATGACAACTGGCTGCAGCTCCCAGGGCTTGGGGAGGATTCTGCAGAGCTGTTTCTTAACAGGGCAAGGATGGTTATTTTTGTCTGATTATTCCTCCTACTGGAGTTCTCTTCAAAAACTAATAGAGAGGAACTGAGGATGAAGAAGTGATCTTCGGTGTTACATTCTCAGCAGCTGCTACTGTTTTGCTGTCATCTGTCCTAATAGTACTCTAGATTGTGCATCCAATAGCCTAGGTTGGCAGTGCCTATTTATTCCCAGATATAATTCTAAAACTTTTTCAAACTGATTCTCGAAAACCAGATGATTTACAATAGAAAAATGAGTTCTGTCTTTAAGTAAACCTGTTTTTAAAATGTTGCTATATAATGAATTACTGCATTCTCTGAAGCCTTTACTATTGAAATACCTAGACTTCATCTTTCTCCCATTAGTTAATTGGGAGATGGCAATTACAGGTTTGTATTAGGCTTTGTTTTTTACGTAGGCTGTAAAATGTGCGCACTTTACGTATAAGTGCTCTGTATATAGCGCTGGATTTTAGAAAATCGGTGAAAAGATGGGAATGTTGGGGCCGGGTACAGCCGCCAGCTCGGTGGTGGCGCCACCTGGTGTGGGAGCGGCACCGTTGCCAGCGCCCACACGTTCTGTTCTGTCTGACCATGCCAGGTATACTACTGGGCACATCTGGGCGTGCCCGCCCAGCGAAGGAGATGACTACATCTTCCACTGCCACCCTCCTGACCAAAAGATACCCAAACCCAAGCGACTGCAAGAGTGGTACAAGAAGATGCTGGACAAGTCTGTGTCGGAGCGCATCGTCCATGATTACAAGGTGTGTTAAGTATATGCCTGGGGGAGATTGACCGTTCTTGTCTTGATTTCTTCCCTGCATTATGTATTGTGCCTGATTCTTGGTGTTTACTGCATTAGTTTTAAGTGAATTGAGCACCAAAAGTTTAGAGTTTAAACACACTCTCTTCAAAACATGTAGCTTCTGAAATCGTTCTAGCAAGAGACTTAACAAAAAAAAATATATGGAATCTTAAATCTTCTTGTGTGAGATAAAATTGCAGGATTAGGATGCTGATGCAGTTAGAAGTATGTAAAGTCTTTGGAATTAACAGGACTTAAACTACTCTTGAGATGATGGTGATTATATTGTCCCAGTTGGTAAGAACGCCCATTGTAATCTAGCACGCAGTAATGATTTACTTCTTCTGAGTGGGAATATTTGAAATGTATTTGACAAACTGTAACTGATACAGTGTTAAATTTGCATTTAGAATGTGTTCTCGTAAAATGAATTGAAATATTAAGCTTTCCTATGTTTAGTCTGCTGATGCCTTTTCTTGTCGTTCATTGAGAATGTTGTCTTTCATTATGTGACTTGTAATAGTGATAACCAAAAGTGGTTTTGCTCTCTTTTAGGATATATTTAAGCAGGCAACAGAAGATCGTTTAACAAGTGCAAAGGAGCTCCCTTACTTTGAAGGGGACTTCTGGCCTAATGTTCTAGAGGAGAGCATTAAGGAACTAGAGCAAGAGGAGGAAGAACGGAAGAGAGAAGAAAACACTAGTAATGAAAGCACAGATGTAAGGATGCTTCTGCTATTTCATGATCTAATGTAAAAGTTCTGATTATATATGGCTAGTTATTAAAAAAAAAAAGAGGGAGCAGGGCACTTTGTTTAACTGACTTTTTCACTTTTCACTATAATAAATTTCAATTTTACAGTTTATAAATTAGACCTGGTAAAATACCACTAAGCTGCATTTAGATGAACAGCAGGTGTTTGTATGGCTATAAACTATCTAAGTACCAAGGGCAATTTTGTTGCAACAGCTGCTTGTTGAATATTTTGTTGCTGAAATCCAATTGTTATCAATGATCATGTTGCCACCTCAGCCTGGGTAGAAAATATTTTCCTTAAGGATTAGCTTTTAAATAGTGGCTCACTCTTTTTTTTCTAACTTAGGTGTTGTAACGCCAATCTTAGCAGAATGTTCGGAGAAAGTAATGGAATGCTCTGAGTTAGTACTTGACTCTCAATAGGTTTGTTTAGTAGCTTTAAGGAATTGAGGATCTGAAGCACAAGTTACTGCTGAACTGTTGTTGGGCTACTTTAAACTAGACAAATTTCTTGCTGGTGTCTTGTATAGTTTTTTTTAAGAATGTGCAACTGTGTTTTCACATTCAACAAAAAAAAAACGAACTCAGAAATAAAAGAGATGCCTCTTAATTCAACAATAAATTTGAAAGTGAACAGATGCAGAATTTATGCATCTACCTATCCTTGGATGTTCTGAACTTTTATGGAAGAGGTGGTGAGTCTAGGATAACGTTAGTAGATTTGCTCATGCAGTATTACTTATTAGTTAAGTCTGTTTAAACGCTGCTGCTTCGTCACCTTATCAGATACTAGATTTTTGGGGGATTTAGAATTTCTTTTGCTGGAAAATATTTGGATCAAAAGAACTCAGGTTTAACATTACAATTAAAAAGTGTGATTCTCCTGTGCTGCTCTTTGCAATACCTTCTTTCAAAGACTTCAGTTAAACAAAGTGCAGGAAATTAGGCAACGTGATATCAAATTTGCACGAAGTAACATCTTTCTTAGGAAGGTATTGTTTGTTTTCCTCATGGTATAGTTTCAAGTCTTCATCTCTCTAATATACTAGAAACCACTTGTGAAGGATCATTTAGCTCTGTGTGTTAGGTTGGTCAATATTTAGTCGAGCCTTCACAGCAGTTTGGTCCCAAAATCCTGTGGTAGGGCAAGCTTGCAGTACATTACTATTTAACTTTATTATTATTACAAATAGTTTTAACTCTTTATTGGTCTTATGTTTCACTCTTGAAGAAGGGGCAGTAATAAACTGTACTGTCAAATGATGTGGTAGTCATTCATGTTCACTGGGAATTTCCATTTTGGCAAAGTTATTTTAAGCTTAGGAAGAAGGCTTGTTTGGCTAACAGTTACTTTGATCCTTGCTCATCTTATGCTGTGGTGTTTTGAGGGGCTCTCTGAGCAGTCCAGTGAGGAATAAACTGTTCATTGCTAACAGAATATAGTTGAAATTAAGCTGATTTGTTTTGTTTGACTGTTGCAGGGTATGACAGGAGGCAGATGCATGCTAGAAGTTGTACTACTAATGCCTTTTGGACTCAGAACTGCAGCTTCATATCAAAATCAGTTTAACACAGTCCATTAAAAGTAAATCTGTCAGAGCTGTAGCAAACTAAATCTAGGTGGTTTAAGTCTTTCTTACCTTTGGTTAGTACGAGATCAGTTGCACTTTTCGGTTAATTTTACTTTTGAATTGAATTGCGAATTCACCTACTGAACCCCTTTGTGATTGTCCAAGAGGTTCTTCAGTGTGTAGCTGTAGCAGACAATTAAGTTTCATCATATGTTTTGCTTGTACCTCCTGAGCATCTATGCTTTGAATATTTTTAGATGTATGTATTGCTGATCTTGATATCTTTTGGATTAATTCTAATGGAATTAATTTAATGTTTCTGGTGACCCTAGTATGTGTCTTTAGAGTAAATTATTGTGAAGTGTGTTTTGTCCTGCAGTTATAGAATATGTAAAAATAATAAAATGCTGATGTGGTGTTGCTTAGATACCTGACATAAAATGTCTTTAAAATTGCTAGGTGAGCAAGGGAGACAGCAAAAATGCCAAAAAGAAGAACAACAAGAAGACAAGTAAAAACAAGAGCAGTTTGAGTCGTGGCAATAAGAAGAAGCCTGGCATGCCCAATGTGTCCAATGACCTCTCCCAAAAGTTGTATGCCACAATGGAGAAGCACAAGGAGGTAAGAGTTGCTTGAATGAGAAATGTTTTTTACTTCAACAAGGAGGTGTACAAAGCTTTGATACTTCAAACAGAGTCAGGCCCTGTAAATTATACAGGTTTGGCTGGAGAATTGAGTGGCTCACCCAGACAGACCAGTACCAGCAAGTCTGGGCACTCTTTGCTGCAAGGGCAGTGGGAATAAATGCAGCTGTGCTCATGCAGAACTTCCTAACGATCTGGATTGCCACAGCAGTTCTACTGTTACTCTTCAGTACAGTGCCCCTTACCTATTGCTTCAGAAGAAAGTTGAACCTGCAGGGCTCCCAGAGGTCTGAGATTTCCTAGGCCTCACAAGCACACCACTGGCAGCAGGTCGTTCAAGTGCTGATCTTGTAGCTGTACACTCTGTAACGAGGTTTGGTGACCAAAGCATCTTGATAAGTGCTGGCATATTAAGCCTTTTTATTTTTCAGGTCTTCTTTGTCATCCGTCTCATTGCTGGCCCTGCAGCCAACTCCTTGCCCCCCATCATTGAGCCTGACCCACTCATTCCGTGTGACCTGATGGATGGGCGTGATGCTTTCCTAACCCTTGCTAGAGACAAGCACCTGGAGTTCTCCTCACTGCGAAGGGCTCAGTGGTCAACCATGTGCATGCTGGTGGAACTGCATACCCAGAGCCAAGACCGCTTTGTTTACACCTGCAATGAGTGCAAGCACCACGTGGAGACCAGATGGCATTGCACTGTCTGTGAGGTATGCTTGGTGAAATTTTCCCTGCTTCTGTCCCTGTATGTTTGTGCCCAGAGTGCTCTTCACCTGATTTCTCATTATTAACTGATGAAAAAAGATCTGTACAGCTCATCTGCTGCCACTTCAGAAAGGAGGGAAAACATTTTCCATAATAAGGGTTCTACAAATGTGCTGCTTGGTGTGATTTTTGCCTTGTGAAGAGCTGAAATAGAGTTGTGTTTTCTGTAGTTCATTTAAGATGCTGCTGCCTAAGAAGTTGGGAACTGTAGCAATTGCTTGAGCTGGAATGGTAGGATCAGCTAATTTTTCTGAAGAGCAATGCACACTTTTTTCTGCCAGTCAGAAGTGTGGGCATGCATTATTTCTGTAAAGAGGACTCTGTTGGTTTACTGGCACAAAGGTTTTGCTGTGCTGCAAGTCAGATCCCAGTACTTGGGCAACTTCTTCACTACTCTGTTGTGTCTCTGCGGAATGCTGCAAACAGCATTTCTGTCTTCAGAAGTATTTGCAAAACCAGTGTGTTTGAAGATCAAGTCCAGGGCTTTGGTTCGTTGCCCTCCAGAAGCTGGATTATCATTGTATCTGGCTTGAAACTTAGTTTTTCAGCCTGCTGGAAGGGAATGACTGTCTCAGATTTGATCCTGAGAAGCTCTAATTACAATTTGATATTTCTAGTTCCTCTAGTTACATAGATAGATATATATATATATACACACACATCTGTATACACACGCACATACACGCATGTGTGCTTTTACCTTCTTGGTATATACCAGAAAGTAAATTCTAAATTTGCTATGATTTCATAAATCCTGAGAACTTAAGTCTTTTTCTTAAAGATCAATTATTGAGCCCAAACTCATGTACTGTTGCTTTCACAGAACATGTTCTGTTGTTCTTTCAGCACTGTCTGTTGTTTAACTTGTATCTGCAAACTGAAAATGCAGCTTTCATTCTTTTTTGAATGCTGGTACCTCTTCTGCCACTCCTGCCCTCTTCTTTTGAAGTAGGAGCAGATGAACAGCTATTTGTCCCTTGCCTATTTCTTCTCCTTTCCCGTTGGGAAAGAAAGGGATTTTTCTGGCCCCGCTGAATAATGCGTGACTTACTAGCTCAGAGCCAACTTGTTTTTCAAGGTTTATATATTTGTGTAGCTTTCAGACACCCTTACACCCACATACTTCCCCCCTGGCTATAATTTGGATTTATTCCTTCTCTAGTACCTCAACATGGCATGAAAGATTGAATTTTTCCCTAGAGCAACAATTTGCGTGGAACAGACTGGGAGTAATTTGTTGAGGTGGCACGATGATCATTTATTCATTTATCGTAAGGAGTTCCAGGAACACTGATAACTCATCCTCTGTTGTCTTTTCAGGATTACGACCTGTGCATCACCTGCTATAACACTAAAAACCATGACCACAAGATGGAAAAATTAGGCCTTGGTTTAGATGATGAGAGCAACAACCAGCAGACCGCCACCACACAGAGCCCCGGCGACTCACGCCGCCTGAGCATCCAGCGCTGCATCCAGTCTCTGGTGCATGCCTGCCAGTGCCGCAACGCCAACTGCTCGCTGCCGTCCTGCCAGAAGATGAAACGGGTGGTCCAACACACCAAAGGCTGCAAGCGCAAGACCAACGGAGGCTGCCCCATCTGCAAGCAACTCATTGCTCTCTGCTGCTACCACGCAAAGCACTGCCAGGAGAACAAGTGCCCCGTGCCCTTCTGCCTCAACATCAAACACAAGCTCCGTCAGCAACAGCTCCAGCACCGCCTGCAGCAGGCGCAGATGCTGCGAAGGAGGATGGCAAGCATGCAGCGCACAGGCGTGGCGGGCCAGCAGCAAGGATTGCCCTCGCCCACGCCGGCCACCCCGACGACGCCAACAGGCCAGCAGCCCCCAACACCACAAACCCCACAGCCCCAGCCTCCCCCCCAGCCTGTGTCGCAGCCTCAGCCTGCACCTCCCAACAGCATGCCACCCTACACCATGCCGAGAACTCAGCCCCCCAACGCTGTGTCCCAGGGCAAGGCAGGTGGCCAGGTGACGCCTCCAACTCCACCTCAGCCGCCGCAGCCGCCGGTTCAGGGTCCTCCTCCAGCAGCAGTGGAAATGGCCATGCAGATCCAGCGGGCAGCAGAGACCCAGCGTCAGATGGCACAGGTTCAGATCTTCCAAAGGCCGATTCAGCACCAGATGCCCCAGATGCCACCGATGGGAATGAACCCTCCACAGATAGGCAGAGGTCCTGGAGGCCATATAGATCAAGGAATGGGACCGGCAGGAATTCAGCAGCAGCCACCGTGGGTGCAGGGGGCCTTACCCCAAGCTCAGCTGCAGCCAGGAATGCAGAGGCCATCCATGATGTCAGTAGCTCAGCCGGGTCAGCCAATGAATATGGCCCCTCAGCCAGGGATGGGTCAGGTACCTGGTGCCGCTCAGCCCAAACAACCACCTCTGCCCCAGGCAGCCTTACAAAACTTACTGCGGACTCTCAGGTCTCCCAGCTCACCCATGCAGCAGCAGCAGGTGCTTAACATCCTTCACTCCAACCCTCAGCTGCTGGCTGCTTTCATCAAGCAGCGGGCGGCCAAGTACGCGGGGTCGCAGAACCCGCAGGGCATGGCGGGGCAGCCTGGCCTCCCACAGGGGCAGCCGGGGCTCCAGCCGCAGCAGGCCATGCAGGGGCAGCAGGGAGGGGTGCACCCCAACCCGGCCATGCAGAACATGAACCCCATGCAAGCGGGAGTGCAGAGGCCCAGCATGCCCCAGCAGCAGCCGCAGCAGCAGCCGCAGCAGGCCATGGCTGGGATGAATCCTCAGGCACAGCAGATGAATATGAATCACTCGGGGATGGCTCCCCAGTTCCGAGATCTCCTGATGAGACGGCACCAGATGATGGAGCAGCAGCGCCACCAGCAGCAGCAGCAGCAGGGAGCGGGACCGGCACTGGGGCCAGGGATGGCCAACCACAACCAGTTTCAGCAGCCCCAGGGCGTCGGGTATCCCCAGCAGCAGCAGCAGCAGGGAGCGGGACCGGCACTGGGGCCAGGGATGGCCAACCACAACCAGTTTCAGCAGCCCCAGGGCGTCGGGTATCCCCAGCAGCAGCAGCAGCGAATGCAGCATCACATGCAGCAGATGCAGCAAGGAAACATGGGACAAATAAGCCAGCTTCCACAGGCCATGAGTGCAGAGACAGGAGCCAGTTTGCAACAGGCTTTCCAGCAAAGGCTGCTTCAGCAGCAGATGGGGTCCCCAGCTCAGCCCAATCCTATGAGCCCCCAACAGCACATGCTCCCCAATCAGGCCCAGTCCCCACACCTGCAGGGCCAGCAGCTCCCTTCATCGCTCACCAATCAAGTGCGTTCTCCGCAGCCTGTACCCTCACCGCGGCCCCAGTCCCAGCCCCCTCATTCCAGCCCATCCCCTCGGATGCAGCCTCAGCCTTCTCCACACCACGTCTCCCCGCAGACCAGCTCCCCACATCCAGGACTGGTAGCTGCCCAGGCTAACCCCATGGATCAAGGGCACTTTGCCAGCCCGGACCAGAGTGCAATGCTTTCCCAGCTTGCTAGCAATCCCGGCATGGCAGGCCTCCATGGTACAAGCGCCACGGAACTGGGGCTCAGCTCCGAGAACTCAGACTTGAATTCAAACCTTTCACAGAGTACACTAGACATACACTAGACACGTTGTAGCATTTTGGGAGCAAAAAAAAAAAATTAAAAAACAAAGAAAATAAAAAAAACTTATTTTCGCAAGACTTTTTGTACTGAAGACAAATTTTTTTGAATCTTTCTTAGCTAAAACAACATTTTTCCCTGGAACACATCTGAACTCTGCAGCAGTAGTTTGTGGTTTTAAAAATAAACCGACAACGAACCTGAGGGACAGTAGAGTACAAAGAATATATTTTTGTTATGGCTGGAATCATAACCAGTCCGTTTTCTTGGCTTTTTTTTTTTTCCTCGTGTGCATTGGGGAGGTCGGGGGAGGAAGGTGATCTTTTGGTTGTTCACCAAAGGATGCCCTGCTCATGCCTCCAATAGGTTTTATTTTTTTTTAAATTAATGAAAATATGTAATATTGATAGTTATTATTTACTGAGGCAGATGGTAAACATTTTCCCTATTCTGGTTTTTCTTCGTGTCACTGCAAAAAAACCACCACAAAAACAGAACAACAGAAAAACACAGGAGAACCTTTTCTTAAAACCGGAGGACAAAAGGGGTTAATGTTGCTTTAAAAATACATTACATATAAAAATATATATATATAAAAATAAATACCAATCTTTTCCTCTTTGGTTGGAAATATGTCAATTCTTTGAAAAATGTAAAAATATTAAATAACTCAGTCCCCTCCTGAAGTCTACTTTTGTCCTCCAAGAATTTTCTATACAAGAGTCTGAGCTTAAGAAAAAACTTCAAGTATTAAAGTAATTTGTACATGTAGAGAGAAGACAACATTTTTGCAAATACACAGGGGCAGCTGCCAAATGGATGTAGTATATATATTGTGGTTTCTGTTTTCTTGAAAGAATTTTTTTTGTTATTTTTACATCTAACAAAGGAAAAAAAAAAAAAACATAAAAAAGAGGGTAAGAAACAATTCCAAGGGGATTATTTCAACCTGAGAAAAAGTCCCTGGGGTTTCTTCTTTATGCTTGCTTTCTCTCTCCTGTGCCCCTTTCCCACCCTCTTCCACTTTCTGTAAAACTTGAAAATAGAAAGCAAAAAACCCTCAAATGTTGTATATCATGCAATTAAAGTTGGTTACTTATAAATAAGAACTTTCGATCACTGTATAGACTGTTAAAATTGATTTCTTATTACCTATTGTTAAATAAACTGTGTGAGACAGACAGCCTCTTTTAATGTTTCCCTTCTCTCCCACATGTGTTGCTTGTTCTTAAAATGGTGGGGGTAGCGGAATATGTGCTACTTCAAATGTTTGCTATTTAGACGTCGGAGAGCTATTTAATGTATATGACTGTTTTAAAATGCAAATCTCTAATAAGGGATGTGGAGTAATAATTAGTCTTCTAAATGGACTCTTTTGGTACAACTCTGCATTCGTGTTGTTCCCGGCATGTATCTTACCAAAGAAACGAGGTCTGACCTCGACAGTTGTGCCAGTCAGCTGTGCCCCGCCCTGCTCACACAGCCTGGGAGCAGCTGATCTTCAAAGGACCTATTTTGCATTTTGAAATGAGAACTATTTGTTTGGATATGTGATATTAAAAGATCCTATTTCACTTGGAGTATATTGTGCGCCTTTTGGCACTGAAGCATGAACACGAGGTAAGCGTGTGTGGGTGTCCCGCAGGCAGGCGCTGCACTGGGGTGGTGCGTGGGTGCCCGGTCACTCTGTGTCACATCTGGTGACCTGCCAGACAGTGTCCATCACGCTGTGTCACACCTGATGACCTGCTGGACGCAGGGGCATTCCTGAACAGAAGTGCTGTCGCTGTGCAATGACCCCAGCTGTGTGCTGCCTGCAGCCATGCTCATGTGGAGTTAATCCAGTCATGTTGTGTGTTGTGCTAGGGCTGGTTGTGATGGAGGTGGCTGGTTCATTGAGGGCTTTCCAATGATAACTTGCCACCAGGGCATTGTGCACCTGGAAGACCCAGATGGGACCAAGGAGGTGGCCAGAGCCCAATATGTGTGTAACGCTGGCTGTGTTGGGAGCATCGACGTATCCACAGATCCCAGAAAAGTAACATAAGCAAGCTGATCTCAGGAAACTGCTGGTGGAAGATGATGGAGGGGTAAACATGGATCAGTGGGCATCTCAGCCACGCACCGAACAAAAGTAATGGTGTGTTACAATGTGGACGGATGTTAGAGGTCTTCAAAAGCAGGAGTAAAATGCTTGGTGTTTGGATATAAACACAAGTAGAACAATGAATCTTGTATTTTAAAAAGGGTGTTGGTTGGTAGCAAGCCTTCAGCAAGATGGTGGAAAGTTCATGGCAGGCTGAAGGAAAGCAGCCCTTGGCTTTGGTATTCTCCCTTGGCCAATTCTCATACTGCTCACCCCTGCATATGCCAACATAGAGACTGGCTTAAAAAAAATGCCATGATGCATTCTATGTGACAGCACAGCTGCTCTGTTCCTCTTTGTAGGTGCTGACTCTGAGCCAAGCTCAGTTTTTGAGATGGTGTGGATGATCAATAGTCATAAATTTGCATAGGGTTTCTTTTCCTGACATCCCTCCACTTCTGCTTTCCCTGGTTCTACTGGAGAACCGGAACCCACATTTTGGGGAACCATTATGGCTGTTTCAAGTAGTGGGAGGACTTCAGGATGACAACAAAATTAGGGTGTCATCTGTATCTCTCTTGCCATTCAGTTGTGTCCAAGTTAAGAGTAGGTTGTTTCCTCCTATTTAGTAGACTCTATGTTACTCCTATTTTTTAGACTCTTGGACCAACAAAAAGAACTGACATCCACAGTTCTAACAATCCAATCAGGTAATGATTGTCCAGTTACAATGATGCTAATGGTTATACTCAAATAATGTGTAGCTCAGTGATGCCAATTTTCTAATGCCTGACCTTCCAATGTCCCTTTGAGCCCTAGGGTCAACGACTGAAGTCACTGATGGGGAGGGCTTGCAGTAAGCTTGTCACAGGGAGGAGTGTAATATTTATGGTTTACCCCTCAGTCTCGGGGACACCTGTTTGTAAAAATTATACCTTGCTCTTTCCTGGTTTCTTATTTCTCATTATGTCGCAATTTACTGTTTATGGAGTGTTTTACATATGTTGCATACTTATTCTTTGCTACTCCTAAAAGTCCGATGACTCGGTCATTGGTGAGTTGCTCATAGCCTGGGCCTGCAGTATCACCTGTGCCTCTGTGTGTCTACACTGATGCATTTATTTATCCATTTATTTTAATTCTAATACTGTCATTGTAGATACTCTGTTCTACACAGAGCCACTTGTTATTACAGAAGGACAGAATGGCTGAGGTGGGCAGGCACCTCTGAAGATCATCTGTCCACCTCCCTGCTCAAAGCAGATGTCCAGCTGAGTATCTCAAGGATGGAGAGGCCGTGGTCTGTGTAGTCCGCACCTACATGTCCCCTGCAAGGTGTCTCTGTGCAGGATAAGTCCCAGCTCTCTCAGGCTCTCCCCATCTGACATGCTCCAGTCTTCTCATCACCGTCCTGGCCATTTGCTGGATTCACTCTACTGTGCCCATGTCTCTCTTGTACTGGGTAGCCCAAACACCAGATAATTGCACAAAACCCCAGACAACGTTGGTAGCAGTCACCTGGTCATTAGACAACTCTTGTAACAGCAAAACAAGCTACAGCAGCTCCTGGCAGGCCAAGACAAGCCCAGGCAAAGCCTGACAGAGCCTCACCTAACAAAGAGCTTGTGGCCTGTTACAGGCAGTGGCAGCACCATGACAAGGCTGAGGTAGATGATGTGACAGTGACAGCAATTCCAACTTTTCATTTTTCCAGAGCTTTTTTCCAGTGTATGATACACAGTTTCTCTGCAAGAAACTCCACCCCCTGTTTCAAAGAAGGTCTTTTTGCAGACACCATGTCCTTGATTTTGCTGCTTCCAGTTTCAGCCAAACTCAAGGATTCCAGCCCATCCACTCTCTGGACAGTCTGGAGCAGGTCCTGTAGTGAAAGACAGCAGCAGTCAAAACAGCCTGCTCCTAATGACCAGTTCTGCCTAAGTGTGTAATGAGGCTTCCTACCCTAAAATGAGCTTTTATTTGAAGAGCAGCCACAGGGTGCTGTAGCTGGGCAATGTTTGTTTTTATGAACCCCCTCAGCAGCTGCCTTCCTACAATACAACCCTGGGGTATCTGCAAGTTTGCCCAAGGAGCCATTTCTTCCCTCAGCTTGTCAAAACAGATTGTGTGCCTGAGACAGAGCCTAGCCTGGGCCCCTGAAAGTGTGAGAGCACAACAGGCTCCATCCACAGGGATTGCAGCAGCATCTGTGCTTGCATTGCGGCTGGAAAGCCACTGAGCTGCTCTGTCAGCCTTGCAGGTGTGGCATGTGCACCAGCACTTGCCTGCCCAACTGCAATCTGGCATTTTGTTTAGAAATGTTTTGATGATTTGCTCAAGTTGCCTCAGTTGCACTCCCTTAGAACGGGGTCTTGGTTTCTACTCTCCAGCAGGGGATATTGGATGTTTGGAAGGGAAACCTGTTCCGTGACTGGTGCTGTGGGCAGATGATGGACAATCAGCCATGGCTCCGGTCTACTCTCCCCGTTGTAGGGAGTGTAGTGGATTTGGGGAGGGTGGAGAAATTACTGTTGGCACCATCTCCCACAGTCATCTTTGAAGCCCTTCCTAGCTCCTGGTGAAGTTGGTACAGCTCAGACTGTGGTTTTCCCCAGGTGTGCTGGGTGGTGGCAGGCTTTGGCGTATCTTGGGAGCACAGAGCTGTGTGGGATGCAGCCACAAGCACTGTCAGTGGGTATTTTGCTTCTCCTCGTGCCCCCACAGTCCGCAGGGCAATAGCAGGAACTGAAAGGCAGTGGCAGTGTCATTACCAGAAGAAAGCTCTCTGCCAACCCTGCTCCTCTGGCTGAAAGTGCAGAGCTTCTGTTGCCCCAAAAAAACAAGCAGCCTTTCATTTTGTTTTGTTTCCTCTTCACTTCTGCTTTTCATTGTCTGTGTTGTCCCACACCAGTGTGGCACTGAAAGGAGCTCCCAGTAAAATGTCCTGGTGACCAAAGGTTTGGGAGCCATACAATGGATATCTCACCAGGCCTGTTGATGGAAAGCCAGGGCAGCCTGAGACTTGCAACCACATTCACTTGCCTAGGTTAGAGCCACCACAAGTTAGACCCCCAAACTCATGAGTTCAAAAAGAAAAAAAATATACCTCAGGTGCTCTTCTGTTTGCCTGCTGTTATCTCAGTCTGAGCTTATATTTTCCCTGAAAAGCTTGCAGAGGGATTGAGAGGCAGCACAACTCAGCTCTCAAAAGCCAGATTTCTTAGGGGTCTGGGATGGGCTAAGTGCTGCAAACTGAGATTTATCTCCCAGACAGTTAACTCTTCCCTCTCCTTGTCAGGATAGCCTTGGAACTGGGTGTAGTTGCTTTTCGGTGTTTTTGGTTTGGGTTTGTTTGTTTGTTTGTTTGAGGTTTTTAATCTGGACAAAAATTATTTACTGTTTTATTAGTATTTGTATGTAGAGTTGTGTTGACATATACTGACAGATCTAATGTGATAGTAAAATAGCAAGGAAGGACAGGCTAACTTAGTATTTGTGCCCTTAACTGGGTTGCCTGTTGGGTCTGGGGTTGGATTATTTGTTCACCACACAATTCAATGTGCAATTACTACGTCTATTGTACAGTGTTACTTAGTGACAAGTTGCTGTAAATGCGGAAGAACATCAATGTAACATTAAGGATGATCTGACAAGGATTTTCTGTAAATTTCTCAGCCCACCAGAGAGATCTAGAAAACAGCAACTGTTCAAATCTCCCACCTGCAAGTAGGCTGTTGCCTGTTCTTACACATTGCAGGATATACCTCTCTTCATTTCAGTTACCTGGGTAAAATTAGTCTGCTAAAGGTTAAGCAGAACATGTTTTATTATTCCTTCTGTTTGCTTGTTGGTTTTCCAAGCTCATCTACCCTACTTCCCTTTTTCAAAGACAGTACTGTGAATATATAACCAAGGCTTACCTGTCTATAAATACTTTTTCTTCAAAATGGTTCCCTTCCCAATCCTCATGATCGAAATTAAACCCTTCAATGTTTTTTGGTTTTTCACAGTGTCAGCTAGGAGGAGCATTAAAAAAGCCATGTGCCACTTCCCACTGCACACAAGAATGTGGAAGTCCTGGAGCCAGAATGCTGCCACTTAGTGCTGGAAGTGAAAAAAGGCCCCTGGAGCACCAGGATTCTTGTGAGCTCTTTGAAATAACAGAGTAGAAAACTGAAAAAGGAGGCTCTGGAGAAGCCGCAGATGAATTTACGAAGCCTGGGGACCTGCAACATGAGCTCTGCACCCCAGAGCATGGGTGAGAGGACAGTCCCAGCAGACAAGTACAAAGAGCCAATGAGCCAAGGCTCCTCAGGGAAGTTGTGGTAATGAGGGCAGAGCAGATGGTGAAGTACAGAAACTGCACACCTTGGAGCTGAATGCCTGAGGAAGTAGCCCAGCCCCCTGCCCTGCAGCAATAATCCCTCCCATTGCAGCCTGAACTCCTTCTGTCATTTCACCTGACAGCAGCCCTTTGATACTGATATTTCTAAAATTTTTGTTGCAGATGACATCAAAACACAGACCAAGCCCAGAACAGCAATCAGGAAGGAGATAGAAAAAGTGAAGTCTAATGTAAGTTTTGGGTTTTCGTTACCTGACATTGTCAGTGCTGTTCTCTCACTAAAGAAAGGAGTTGGCTTTACAGAAATAAGATTAATGTTACATAACAGAGTTTTTATTATTGGAAAAAATATAAGTGTTCCTTAATCAAATTGAACTTGATTCACATTAAAATTAATTTATTTAAATACTCTTATTTATTGAAAAATTACTCTTATTATTTATTTATTTAAATACTCTTATTTATTTAGAACTGCAATGCAAAATGAACTGCCATGGAATGGGGACTGCCTTTAAGCTTGTTCTGTGTCAACACAGAACTCTTTTTTGCCTAAGCCTTCAAGAAGCCTTGAGCCAGCCTGTGTGTGACCTAAGGGAACGGTGCTGCTTGTTCCACTCTGGGAAGGGAGCAGGGGATGCACATCAGCTATAGCTCATTATGTGTTCCATGAAAGATTATTGCAGCAGAAAGACTTGATAAGCCTTTAATTTGGTATTGTGCCTTTTCTGGAAACAGCTTTGTTGTCTGCCATTCCGTGCAATTTCTAGTAGTATTTAAAAAGGAATAACAGTCTTTATTGTTTATTTCATTATTAACTCTATTAGTTTAAAGCAATTTTCTGTTTTTAACATTGCTGGAGGACCGTTTGGAAAACCTGGATGTGGAGGATCCCTGATGGTGTGGAAATTTGCTGATCAAATTGCAGCTCCCCGCCACTGTCCCTCTGCAATTAGGCTGTGACCACTACCCTGGATTCTTGGCGTGTTTCACAGGGATAGTGACACTCCTTTGTGTTTATCTTAACAGGCTGTAGCTTCGTGTCAGAGCCTTTGGATTGTCTGGAAGAGCAATCCATGTATATCTGTAAGGTAAGCCTTTGGAATGAACCTTTTCCATGCTGCTTTACTCCCACCTGCAGCTAAGACTGTACAGCTGTGGTTCACGTGTTATTTGTTCAGCTACTCACTACAAAGCCTGTACAGACTAGGATGGTACAGTACAGCTTTTTTTTTTTCCCTCCCTACAACATCAACACGGTGACAGTGATAACAAAGTAAAAGGGGTAGGGTGTACAATAGAACTGACTCCAGGGACTTACCTTTACATAAGCTTCTTGGCAGGCTGAGGGAGCTGGGTTTGTTCAGTCTGGAGAAAAGAAGGCTCTGGGGACACCTCATTGCAGCCTCCCAGTACCTGGAGCGGGATTATAAAAAGGAGAGAGATGGACTTTTTATATGGGCAGGTAGTGACAGGACAAGGGGCAATGAAAGAGGGCAGATTGAGATTAGATACAGGAAGAAATTTTTTACTGCGAGGGTGGTGAGGCACTGGCACAGGTTGCCCAGAGAAGCTGTGGATGCCCCATCCCTGGGAGTGTTCGAGGCCAGGCTGGATGGGACCCAGAGCCGCCTGGTCTAGTGAAAGGAGACCCTGCCCACCGCAGAGCGTTCGAACTGCATGATCATTAAGGTACCGTCCAATCCAAGCCATTCTGGCATCGAGAGGGCTGATCCACAGTTACAAGCAGGAACGGAGGCGGGGAGGCGGCAGCGGGGCCCCACCTCGCCCCTTCCCTGGGCGGCACCACTGCGAGGCACCACGGCCGCGGGGAGAGAACTACTGCTCCCGTCATGCCCCGCGGGCAGCGCGGCGGGAACAAGCTCCCCGCTGATTTGCTGTCCTTGCCGCCGCTCCCACCAATCAGACGGGCAGCTGGCGGAGGACGCTCTCCACGCGCGTGAGGCGGGCTGGCGGCGTCCCGGGAGCGATGGAGCGGGACCGGGGAGAGGTGAGCGGGACCCGGGAGAGGCGAGCGGGACCGGGCCGGACGGGACGGGACGGGACAGGGCAGGGGCTCCGCCGGGGCCCGGACTGGCCTGCTCATGAGGGCGGCGGTAGGTCCGTCTGGTCCCGGCTGGACGGGCCCCTGCGTCCCCCTCAGCTTCCTGAGGAGGCTCCGGGTGATGCTGCCCTTGCTTGGCAGCCCTGGGGACTCGTAACGTGTCCGCAAGTTTCACTCGCCTGTTGTGGAAGAGTAACGATCCGATGGTGCGCACGTCCTGCGAGCTGGTGGAAAGTGCACCCACACAGGGGCTAGAAGGCGATGAAAATATTTCTTTTTTAGAGGAGGTCAGGCCTTTCGGACGTCAGGAATGCTGTCTGAGGGCCTGGACCCTCAGGAGAGAAACTTTTTGTTCAGGGAACAACCTGGGAACCTTGGGTCTGTTTTGTGTGAAAGCCAGGGAGGATGCGGGGAGACAGCAGTGAGTGCAGGCTGATCTTCCTGTCCACGTGTCCGTAATGATAGCCAGGAGCCAGGGATCAGAGGGAATTTAGCACGGAAGGTGATGGGCTTGCTGCTGATCTTTTGTTGTTGCCCACTTGGATGAACAATTGTATCCTCCTGCTTCGTGTAGCTGTTTGAATCTGCCTTTCTGTTCCATCACTCCCTGTGCTGATGCTGACTTCTTGCTGCTCCTTCATGAGTTGCTAACACCTTTCCCCAGCTTCGTTTGTGCTTATTTGGAGCCTGGGTCAAGATTCTTCTAGTCTGAGGCACAATCATTGTTTTTCTGTGCACTTTCTTCAGTCGCTGCCTCGCAGTTCTGCTGCTGTAACAGCAAGTACAAAGAGCTAGTGAAGATGTTTAGCTGTGGAGGCATCTGGTTTTAGGCAAAAACCTGTAACAAACGTTCTGCCATCCTGCTGGTGCAGTTTCTGAACCGAGGTCAGCTGTGGACTGTGCAATTCCCAGAGGGCATGAACGATCTCCAGGGCCGAGCTGGCCCTGCTGGCTTCCAGGCTGTGCTGGTCTTGTGAGCTGTGGTGGCAGGAATGTGCAGCTTTGTGCTCCGCTCTGCAAGTCCGTGGTGGCTTTACCGTGGTGGTGTCTGCATTGCTGTGCTGTGCAACTGTGTTGGGAGGAACATTGCCTGGAAGGGCACGGTCTCATCTGTCCTTCATCAGCATGGCAGTGCTTTGCCCTGTACTTCTTCCACGTTCCTCAAACTGTTTTATATCTAGTTACAGCCCTATGACACTTTCCTCTTGGGAAGCAGAATGCAGCCTGTGGAATGTCAGTAAGGGGACCTGTCTGGGGGTAGGGATTCAGACTCCTGCCTTTGGGGTTGTTATGTGGACTCCTTGCTCGCCCTGAGGCCATTCTCTAGCCCAAGAGGCCCTCCCAGCAGCAAAGGCAGGTTTATTGTGCAGTGGGGTGTAAAATGTCTATTTTAAAGCAGACTGGCTCTTTTTGTAGTTGGTGTCTGCTTTCTGCCACAAGACTTCACCTTTGGAGCGGGTGGAGGAGGAAGGCGATGACGATGAGGATGATCAATTGGACATCTTTGGGGGTTATGACAGCCTCACGTGCTACAACAGCAGCATGGGCAGTGACAGCAGCTCCTGTCTGGAGGAGTCTAGTGATGATGAGGTGGCAGACCGGGAAGCTGGAGAGCTTTCGACCTCTCCACTGCACCAGCCATCCGCAGGCCGGCTCACAGAAGACAGCGGCTCCGAGCCAGGTACTGCCTGTGCTGCCTCAAACGTGTTCAGGGGCAGCCAAGGGTGTGTGGCTGCACCTTGGGGGTGCTTTGGGAGCAGCTTTGGATTTGGACTGCATTGTCTGGGCTGTGTGGGGGATCTGCTCTGTGTGATGACGTTTAGCTGGTCTCAGCTCTGTTCTTGTAGTGCATTTACTCTGCCAAATGCTCACGTTTTTGACCTCCCTTCTCTCAGCTGTGTGCGAAATGTGTGGGATTGTGGGCACCAGGGAGGCTTTCTTCTCCAAGACCAAACGTTTCTGCAGCGTCTCCTGCTCCAGAAGCTACTCCTCAAATTCCAAAAAGGCCAGCATCCTGGCCAGACTGCAGGTGAGTTAGAACCTTTCCATCTGGCTCTCAGGCTCCATCGTGCTCGCAGGCTCTTGTCCTTCTGGGGGACTTCAACCACCCCTATACCTGCAAAAAGTGTCATGGCAAGCTGTAGGTAGTCCAGGAGACTCCTGGAATGCATGGGGGATAATTTCTTAAGCCAGAGAATAGACAGCCCTAGCAGAGGGAATGCAACAGTAGATTTGATGGTCACCAAGGTAACTGAAATAATTGGGGATGTCAAGATGGGAGGCAGCCTGGGCTGCAGTGGTCATGCATTGGTAGAATTTGCAGCCTTGAGGAATATAGGTCAGGCTCCTGAACTTTAGGGAGGCAGTCTTCCAGCTCTTCAGGGAGATTCCATAATTCTGTGAGCTTTCCTGAGGATGGAGCAGGATGTGCCTGTATGTAGGGGTAGGTGGTTGCTCTTTAATTAAAGATCAGACTGACATTCCCAGCGGCTTGTTCTTCCTGCCTGAAGTCCCCAGAGGAGGCACGCCAGCTTAAAGGTGGTGCTCCCTAAAAGCTGAGAAAGGACACATTGGTAATTTACCTGCTGTTTCTTGTTCCTACAAGCATTCATAAATACTATAGTAACCTGAAAATTGGCCCAAGGAAGAGAAGCATACCCATTTGCAGGGGGTGACTTAGTCTCCTGTGCCATTAATGTTTCTAATGTTCCTTCTTTTGTAGGGGAAGCCACCAACAAAGAAAGCCAAAGTTCTGCACAAGGCATCTTGGTCAGCCAAGATCGGGGCCTTCCTCCATTCGCAGGGCACGGGACAGCTGGCAGATGGGACACTGACAGGTCAGGATGGTGAGTGTAGGGAAGGTGTGAGGAGGGGCAGCTGCTGGGGTCACAGAAATGGGGACACCTTGAGGGCTGTAGGCTCTGCAGTCTTCCTCCTCCTCCTCCTTTCTGGAGCACTCCCTTGTACCATGTGTGTGGATGGCTCTGACACAAGCTGGCAGGACACAGGGCACGTCTTTTTTCCTGTCCCTGCCCTGGTGAAGGTTCCTGCCCATCCATTATTGTACCCTCATCCTCACTCCTCGTATGACTTGACCTGGAGCGTAAGCTCTGTGGTCCCAGGCCCACGAGGTGCTGACTTCTGCTGGCAAAGGTCACTTAAAGGTGTCCTGCTTCTCCCAGCCTTTTGCTGTCCTGCTTCTTGTGGGGAGTTATATTTCCCTCAAGTCACTGATCAGCTTGAGCAATAACAAGTCACTGTAGCTGAAGGAGCAGGAGTTTACTGCGTTAGGGAAAAGGGGAGTTCCAGGGCATGACAGCAGCAGGGAGTGATCCCCAAGCACACTGCTGCTGGAGCAGAGCTGTATCCTTACACCTGGAGTAACTGTGGTATTAATCTCTCAGATTAATACCTCTGATTTTCCCAGCACCCTCTGAGGAAACAAGTGCTGCTGTGTCCCTGCAATGTTGCTGCTGAGAGGCAAAGCTGTGGTTTAGCCCTGAAAGGATGCACTCTCCCTGGAGTGCTTTAGCCTTGGGCTGGATTTAACCCCTTTTATTGCCCTTTCTGCTCCCCCTTTTTCAAAAGCAAGTGACAGTAAAGATTGATTAATAATATATTTTGCCTCTTGTAGGGGCTAGTGACCATGCACTCACATAGGGTCTAGTTTCCCACCAGAGAAAATGCAGTGGAATGTGTAATCCCTGGAGGCTGCAGGCTGTAATCCAGAGGTAACTGAGCTCTGTGCCTATTCTGTGATCTCACTTGATTTCCTGCTCTCATGTCTCCTTGCAGCACTCGTCCTGGGCTTTGACTGGGGAAAGTACCTGCAGGAGCACGGCTACAAGGCAGCTCCTGTCAGCTGCTTCAAACACGTGAGTTCTGCTTCGCTGTGCGTGGCAGGGCACCCGGGGCGGGGTTTGTGTGCATGGGCCTCCCCTGGGCTCCTGGGACAGGTGGTGAGCAGAGGCCCAGCAGGGGCTTATTGAGACCCAGCTGATGCAAAGAAAGGAGTTGGGGTTTCTTGCAGCTGAGGATAGGAGTCTCACAAAGTGGCCAGGACTTTTGGGGGAAGAAGCAGAGGGGGCCTTGATAGAAACACTGCTGGTAGTGGTGCCTAAGATTTTTAGGTTTTTATATTTTTTGTATATTTGTAGCTTTGTAGATTGCAAATGCATGGCTGTAGCTTCTAGTACTTTTTCTACCCTTTCCCCCCTGCATTTAGGAACAATAAGACCACCTTCTAAACACGTTACTAAAATATTCTTTAGTTTTAGTCCAAGAAGAGTACTAACTACAAGGACGTTATGTTTTCCAACCAGAATCTGAACCAGACAACAAAAGTGGAGCAAAAGAAACCTTTGGACTGCTTCCAGTGGGTCAGGACCCCTGGAATTATTACCTAACCAACTAACTTTTTAATTGAACAGTATATGATAAGTATACTAATCGACTAACCTTATAAAAATGGTAGAATTCCTATACCACATGTGATTTTTGCTATATTGTGTACCTGAAAGCTTTCAGGTAAAGGTTTGCTTCTAAATTCACTCTGATGTTGTTTGGAAGATCTATTCTGTTTTCCAGGCATCAGTAGAGATGGCCCAGTGCTGGGTGGGAACAGATTGAGTTCTGACTGAGGATGATAGTGGGAAGCTAACTTTGCAGTTTGTAATGGCTGAGCACAGCCCAGGGTGATGTGAAGAGAGGAACTCAGTTTATGTGAGCGTGGCAGTAGCTGCCTCTCCAGCATGTCCGATTCTAATAAGACTCGTTACGTTCCTTTTGAGTTTTGGTCTGATCATACTGACAGCATTTCCTTTTTCTTGAGGATGGGTCAGGCAGATATGGCAGTTTTATTGATTGTTAGGTATTTTTATGCCATAGAGGAATGGCAGCAGCTACTTTGGGATAATAAGACAGCTGGCAGTGAAACAGTTAAGTGTTGCTATACAATATTTTGCCTTTTGGGATCCTCAGTGAACACCCCAGTGAGATGTTTGGGACAGTTCAACTGTATTTCAAGATTTTGGCAGATCTAGGAGGGGTAAGGCATGCAAGCCTGTGTCTAAGGTGAAAGTGTAGCTGCCTAAGACATGTCTCTGAAAGCTGGAAGGGCCTGAGCCCTGCTCTGATTGTCCACATCCCTCTCCCAACACGTCTGCCTCAATCCTTCAGGTGCCACTCTTTGATCAGTGGGATGATGTGGTGAAAGGTATGAAAGTGGAAGTGCTGAACAGTGACGCTGTGCTCCCCAGCCGGGTGTACTGGATCGCTTCTGTCATTCAGATTGTAGGTGAGTCTCCAATGCAGTCTTTGACAGCTGGGCACGGCTAAGCTCTGAGGGAAGCTTTAGAGAGCTGAGGGTAGCTGGCCAAGCAAAACAGCAACTCTTTGGAGCTGAGAGATTTTGGAACAGGAAATACCATGGTGTGGGAGTGAAAGGAAACCAGCATGTGGTTCCTCTTCTGGTTGCTGGGCAATTTGCAGGAATAGTTGCTGGAGAAACTCTGGTAACCTGTGCAGAGCTCTGAAGGCCATGCTGTAGATACTAAGCCTGTGATGCTAAATTCTTGGCCTCTAATGCCTTTGGTTGTCTGCTCTGTCCTGGCAGGATACAGGGCCCTTCTGCGATATGAAGGCTTTGAGAACGACGCTGGTCATGACTTCTGGTGCAATTTGGGCACAGTGGATATTCACCCCATTGGCTGGTGTGCCATCAACAGCAAAATCCTGGTACCACCACAAAGTGAGTGTGGGGCAAGAGGGATCAGCACATACCTGGGCATGGAGTAGCCTTGGTTTATGCCTAACACAGCGGGACAGTGCTCCCACTGCATGTAGGACTACAGCTCCATTTGTGCTTTGAGTTACAAGCAGCAGTTTGAGTTTGGGAAGCTGGAGACTGCTTGGATTGCTCCCTCTGCATCTCCCTGTCATTGACCTGGGGATGCTGCATGCAGAGCTGATGTTAGACCTGTGGAAGCTAATGCAGGTGGCTTTTCCTCCTTCTAACCCACATGGTGGCTGGACTTAAACTTTGTGGGAACTTTTTGGTCCTATATCCTGGGCAGTGTCTCTGGTAAGCGCAGTGGCTCCAGTCCCTTCAGAGGCAGCAGTTCAGAGAGGGATGCCACTTCAGTGGAATTCTGACAAGCTGAGATTTGCTTGGTATGGCTCATGCGTTTTTGCTCTATTACCACTTCCTCATCTGTGTCAGTGGAGCTGAATGTCTGCTTGGCCCAGTTAATCCTGTAATGGTGATCCCTTCAGCCAGATGTGGGGGCAAGCTGGCAAAACAGAGTACAGAATCTGAGTGTGAAGAAGGCCTTTTAGTGCTAATGGGCTGTCAGAGAGATGAAAGGAGTGGTGCTGTAATTTTTTTGGTCATAAAGATGGAGTTTTTCCCTGTCCATATGTAGCTATCCATGCCAAGTACACTGACTGGAGAAGTTACCTCATGAAAAAACTGGTGGGAGCCAGGACTATCCCAGTGGATTTCCACATGAAGGTAAACATTGGAGGCTGTCATTTTACATGGGGGAAATGAAGCTGAAGTCAAGACATATGCTCAACATGTCTCTTCTGGTTCTGACCTGTGCAACTTTTGTGTGCCTTGAAACCTGGGCAGGGCAGGGGCACTGAGCTCTGCGTGCTCCTAAGATCCCTGTCATGGTGCTGTGGGTAATGGCACAGCCTGTCAGCACAACAGTTTCTCCTTTGGGTCACAGGCAGGCTTTAAAAGCTGTTGTCACATGAAATACTGGGGATGAGCTTTGGCATTCTGCAGAAGGGAGAGGCCAATGCAGCTCCAACCTGGCCTTTCCCTGCCCTATTTCAGTGCCAGGGAATAGCTCTGAGAGTCAAAAAACTTTGCCTTCAGTGTTGGTAGCAAAGCAGCCTGCAGGGGGTGAGAAGGGCACAGGCTTCCTCAAAGTGCCACGGCCTTGGCATCTTTATAGCTCCCGTGATTATTTTTGTGTAGCCTGCACTGAGATTAGACCTTGTTAGAGACAAGAGGGTCTTCTGTGACTAGGAGCTTTGGAAATGGCAGATAAGGAAGACAGTCCCAGAGACAGTAGGCAGAAAGGCAGGTGATAGGATTTTCTGTGTGCAGGGTAAGTGGTGACACTGGGCTGGAGATCTGGGTGCAGTTAGTGCTTCCAATGTTACTTCTCAGAAAAGTAGGAGGGTGTTAGTAGCTGCTTGTTATTGGGACACAGCTTGTAGCTGGAAGGGAAATGGTAGAGAGAAACAGACATTGCTGGTGTCTTTCTTCCCTCAGCATCTCCATTCCCACCTAATAAACAGGAGGTGGATGGGGAAGACCTTAGCTTAAAAGTTCATCTGGATTCAGGTGTAGATTGGTTTGGGTGTTTATTTTGTGTTTCCTAGTTGATGCACAGCATCTTGGGATCACAGTTCCAAAATGCCAGGTGTTCTATTAACACCATTGGGCATTTGTGGATGAGTAGGACAAGGCTGTATGAGCAAACTGAAGGCCTTAAAAATAGTCAGAAGGCAGCCAGTGACACTTTCCATGTGCCTGTGCCTTTGGGTCAGTCTGCAGAGTAACGGGCTTTGGATGTGGAGTTGGCAGATAGATCATCATGCAGTTCAACCTCTGATCAGAATAAAAAGGTGAAAGTAAGAACCTGACCTCTTTTGAAGTCAACTGAAAATCCTGTTGCCCTTTAGGAAGCTACACCTCTAACTAATTGCAGCCTTGAAACCTTTGTGATCTCTTTAATGACTGAAAAAGGCACACAATTCCTCACTCAGTGCCTGGTGAACAGAAGTTTACGCTGAGAGCATTTCACACAAGGTGGTGGATGGGCACAGCTGCTGGGCTGGGGTGGGGTAGCTCTTATGAGGCCACATGACGAGACTCAGGGAGGGTGTGCCCAACCACACTGTCATGTCTGGGGCTGCCACCTACCTGTCCCCCCATGAACCCACTCCCATGCACCCCTTCCTAGTCAGCTTTGGGCAGTGCCAGGGTGCATGTCTTTGGGAAAGCTGTTCTCTGAAGTGTTTGGAGAGCTGTGGTTGATCTCACTCCTCTGTTGGTTGTTGGCAGATGGCGGAGGGCATGAAGTACCCGTTCCGGCAGGGCATGCGGGTCGAGGTGGTGGATAAGAACCACGTGTCCCAGACACGCATGGCTGTGGTGGACACAGTGATTGGGGGCAGACTGAGACTCCTCTATGAGGATGGTGACAGCGATGATGACTTCTGGTGCCACATGTGGAGTCCCCTCATCCATCCTGTGGGCTGGTCACGGAGAGTGGGCCATGACATAAAGAAGTCAGGTAAGGATCAGACCACTACAACCATCTTCTGATTTGCTGTGAACTGCCTGCACCCTGCCATTGACACCAGTCTTGACATGCTGGGAGTGAGGCAGTTGCCCCAAGACCTGACAGGTGAAGTCTGCTTAGTTTTGTGTCTGCTGGTTTTTTATCTGGATAGAGAAAAGCCCCGCGATCTCAGGTCAGGACAGGGGACTGTAGGGTTTCTTACCTGAAGCAGGCAGTGTATCCCCTTAGCGTGAGAATGCAGACTTTGCAACATCACAGGTGTCTATAGTCCTTCTGAGGAAATTCATGCTGGCTTCTGTAACACAGGATGCCATCAGGTTGTGTTTTTCTGGACTTTACCAAGAGGAATTGTTGATCAGCTTAGGGTGGCAGAAAAAAGCAAGACCTGAGCTCTTCTGATCCCTTTGGTTGTGTCTCCATTTCTTGCTGCCTCTCCTTGGTGATTACAGCTACATGTAGAGGTGTTACCAGTAGTGCTCAGGAAGCTGAGCTGTCTGCTTTTGAGCAAGCCCTTCATCACAGCCTATTTTATGAGAAGTGTAGAGGGACTGACCTGTTCTTTTTATTAAATGGTCTCATATTGAGGGGCTTTATAGCAGCTAAGCTCTCATAAGAAAATTAATAACCAGTCTGGTTTTTTACTACAGTTGCTGCAGGTTTTTTACCTCTCTATTTCTTCCATTCCTCACAGAAGAAAAGCGTAATGACATGGCAAGCCATCCCACCTTCCGGAAGATTTATTGTGATGCTGTCCCCTATCTGTTTAAGAAGGTAGGACAAGTCTGCCTTTCAGTGGGAGTCACAGAAAACGAAGTGGTGATAGCATTTCCTTGCTTGGGCATGCATGCTGCTGTGTGGGTTGTTGAGGGTGGCTCACTGGTCTTTCTTATAGCCAAGGGCAGTAAGGTGTTTGGGGTGTCAAGGCTGTGGTTAAGCAGGAGCAGGTCAAACTAGAAAGCTGAAAGAATTAAAGGTCAGTGACAGATTCAGGGACTCAATTGAAGGGCAATCAAGAGAGCTCTAAGTTGGAGAGGGAAGAGGATTGCATGGGAGAGACCAGCTCCGACAAGGAACTGGATCATGCTGGTAAGGACTGAGATGAGAAGGAGGCTTGCTTTGTCGTGGAGCAGCATCTGGACTTGGCTCTCTGACTGACCAGAGCCATGGCAAGAGGTTGCTGATACAAACAGTGTTGGTTTGGCTGCCTCTTTGTATTTCTTCTGCTTTCCCCGCCCAACTTGAGTTGAGCCAAGTGAAGAAGTTCTAATCCTATTTGCACTTGCTGTGCTCGGTGTCAGGATGGGACTGTCCCATACCCCTGGCAGCATATGGTATAGCAGAGTCTCCCATAGGTACGAGCTGTCTATTCTGAAGGTGGATGGTTTGAGCGAGGCATGAAACTGGAAGCCATTGACCCTCTGAATCTGGGCAACATCTGTGTGGCCACTGTTTGCAAGGTAAGTTCAGTGGGCTTAAGGGGGTCTGCTGTGTTTACTTGAGATAATCCAGCTTCTCCTCAGGCCTTTTCAAATGAACAAGACCAGGTAGGATTTTGCGTGGGGAAGACAGAGGACTGTCAAGAGAGGTGGACAGCTGTTGTGTGGAGGGAACTGTCAGAAGGCTGACAAGGTGTTGTCCACGCGTGCCTAAATGGACAGCATGAAGATGAGCATATTTGGTCTGCAAGCTAGTGTTCAGTGTGTGTGACTGGCAGCCACCCTTTTTCCACCCTTGGGCATACAGTAGGGAAGATTTGTTCTCCAGTTGTGAGAGTGCATAGCAAGGCCTCTGTGGAAAGAAGGGAAGAGTTGTGAGGTGAACTCTGTGTGGGGAATGGCATGAGGAAGCTGAGGATGGACATGTCTCCTTCAGTCTCTTGATGAGGTGGTAGTAAGCTCTACTCTTGTGCTAGTGTTGAGAAGTAAATTTCTTGCCCAGGTTTCCTTAGTGAAGTGTGTTGAATGTTGAAAATACAGCATCAATCTGGGCTTTTCTTGCTTCCTCAAGAAGCGGTTTGCCCTCATAGAACCTAAGCTGAGGACTTTGACACTTGGAGCTTGGCAGTGGGATGCTAGGAGAGCTGTTTGTGTCTGTAAAATGTTCCCTTCAGCCATTACTTGGAAATGGAAGAGTTTGGAACAGGCATACCAATTACCAGTGAGTGACAGGATGGGACAAGTCTCGTTGCTGTACGAAGCAGCAAATCCAAGGGTGGTGCCTTTCCCTTCTACCCAGTAACAAATTCATGATCTGGCTGGTGTAGAGGGTCTTTGGGCTGCCAGTAAAGTGTTTCTGGGGGAGAACAGAGCTCCTGACCATTTAAGCCTTTTCACATAGTCCTTTCACAAGGCTGTTAGTGTTGGTCCCAGTCCTGCAGAAGTTGCTGCTTTGGGGATTAGCAGGTGTTGACTAACATATCAAGAGAAGCTTGGGGCATATAATATTGCATTTTACTATTGAGTGGCAGTTGTGATCGATCTGTGGGGACTCTTGAGAGAATCTTCTGTGAGGAGGAGAGGCTTTAGAGCAAGCCAAGCTCTACACTCATGCCTTCACTCCCATCTCAGGTTCTCTTGGATGGGTATCTGATGATCAGCATTGATGGAGCCATGTCTGACGATGGCTCTGACTGGTTCTGCTATCATGCCTCCTCACACGCCATCTTCCCCGCCAACTTCTGTAAGAGGAACAATATCGAACTGACTCCTCCAAAAGGTGAGATTTGGACTCTGCCCTGTGGTACAAACCTGCATGCAGAATCTGATGGGCGGTGCTTTTCTGAGAAGGGTCAGGTTCAGATGAAGCAAAACAAGGCCCCAATCTGCTTGCTTTTCAGGGAGACAGGGCTAGTTCAGAGGGCCGGGCTGTTTGAGCTCTGCCCATATACCAAGTCTTGGTTAGCTCCTGGCAGATCAGAAGGAGATGTGTATGATTCCCAAACTGAACAGAATAGAAGGTTTTAAAGGACAAGGAGGGTAGGAAGGGATAAGCAGAGCCATTGCAGGAGTCAGTACTTTAGTGTCCGGACTAGTCTCTGTTCTTTTCTCTATTAATGGATCTGACATGAGTATTTCTTCAAATTCCTAAGAGACAATCACCCTCGCAGTGTTTTTGCTGCCTCATCTAGCCACACCCAAAGACGCCTGCTCTGACTTTCTGTGCTGCAACATTTTTGTGCAGTGCTGTTCCATCTTCCTTTGATGTTTCGACTGGTGGGAGAAAGATTGGTCTTAGTGGCATGTTTTGAACATACTACTTCCTACTTGCTGCTGCTCCTCACCTTTTTCTGTGGTCTGGGTCTATGGCTGACACAGATATTCAGAGCTGCGACTTGCACTTTTCTGTATTTGCCTGCTGGAGAGGGATGCTGGACTCCCACAGAATCCATGCACTAGATTCATGTCCAAGATCAGGCTGTACGTGCTGCTTTGCAATCAGTTGCTGTGCCTACTCTGCCTTTTGCCCCAGCTGGTCTACCCAGTGACTGCCTTTTTACCTTTTAGTGTTTCTTCCTGCTGCAGGGCATGATGCAAAGACCTTCAACTGGGAACATTACCTGGAAGAGACCAAATCAAGACCTGCTCCATCGCGGCTCTTCAACACAGTGAGTGCTGCCAGGAGGAAATGATGTGTAGGGATGCTTGGAGGAATTAAGGAGGAGTGCAAGAGCTCTGGCTGTCCCAGGATCGCTGAGGTGGAAGTGACTTCTTGTCCAACATCCCTGTGATAGCAGGGTCACCTGTAGCAGGTTGCTCAGGACCATGTCCAGATGACTTCTGGATGGATGGAGACTCCACGACCATGTGGGCAACCTGTGCCAGTGCTCAGTGGCACTCATGGTAGAACATGTCTCCTGATGTTCACAGGAGAACTCCTGTGTTTCAGTTTGTGCCCATCAAGTCTGGTCCAGGCACTGGGCACCACTGAGAGGATTCTGGCTCTATCTTTGCACCCTCATTTCACTCATTTATACACATAAATAAGGTACCCCTGAGCCTTCTCTTCTCCAGGATGAACAGTCATAACTCTCTCAGCCTTTCCTCATACATAAGATGCTCCAGTTCCCTCATCATCTTCCTGGCCTTTTGCTGTCCATGTCTCTCTTGTACCAGGGAACAATTCAGGTGTAGCCTCATCAGTGCCAAGCAAAGGGGGAGGATCACTTCCATTGATCTGCTGAGAACAGGTTACCATAAGCCTTCTTTGTCCCAAGGGCACATCCCTGGCCCGTGTTCAACTTCGTGTCCACTGGGATTCCCAGGCCCTTTTCCACCAAACTGCTTCCCAGTCAGCCTGCCCCCAGCTTGTGCTGGTGCCTGGGGTTCTTCCTCTGCAGGTATGGGATTCTGCCATTTCTCCAGCTTGTCAAGGTGCCTCTGGATGGCAGCACAACCATCTAGTATATTCTGTCTCTCCTCCCACTTTTCTACCACAAACAAGCTTGCTTGGTTTGACATGACACTCTGTTGTCATCCGGATAATTAATGAAGATGTTGAATAGGACTGTATCCAGTATTGACCCCTGGGGTACACTGCTAATTACTAGCCTCCAACTAGACTTCATGCCACTAATAATCATCCTCTGGGCCCAGTCACTCAGCCAGTTTTCAATCTATCTTGCTGTCTCCACACCCAGCCTGTATAGTTCAGTCATCTTCTGTATGAGGTTCTTATGGCTTTTGACAGTGTCAAAAAGCCTTCCTAAAGTCAGGATAGACAATATGCAGTGTCTCTACTGGGCTGCAGTTTGCTGACAGTCAGCACTTGAAGGAGAGCTCAAGGCCCAGGAGGATGTACTCTCCAAGTTGGGACATCAGTGTCCTGCCTTTGTGGGTGTTACGATATCTTGGTCTCTCTGCACGTGACCCGTGATTCTCTAGCGTTTCTGTGAGCTCCAGGCTCCTGGTGGGTTCTGCACTGCTCATGGCCTGTGCATGTGTGGCTGGCATGTTGGGTGGAGGGTGGGAGCTGCTTTACATCAGCAAAACTGTTGCAGCACCTGGGCCTATGCTGGTCTTTCTGATTTCCCAGGGGTATGTCAGGTAATTGTTTAACTATGCATTCCTAAACTGCTGCGTGCTGCTTCCCCCAGATCAGGATCTTGCTTCTAAAGGCTGGGCTGAGATTGACTAAAGACACAGCTGGCATTGGATCTTTTTTTGGATCTGTGAGCTTGTCGTCTGTCTGCTTGCTTTAGGCTGGAGGCTAGCCTGTGCAAGGGTGCTGTTGGCCAGATATGGGTTTGGACTGAGTGCAATGGCCTTGGCTTTTCTTTTCTCATTTTTTATGCACCCAGGACTGTCCAAACCATGGCTTCAAGGCAGGCATGAAGGTGGAGGCAGTGGACCTGATGGAGCCCCGGCTTATCTGTGTGGCCACGGTGAAACGTGTAGTCCAACGTCTCCTTAGCATCCATTTTGATGGCTGGGACAGCGAGTATGACCAGTGGGTGGACTGCGAGTCTCCAGACATTTATCCTGTGGGGTGGTGTGAGCTGACAGGCTACCAGCTTCAACCACCAGTGGTTCCAGGTGAGTGAAGATTTTACTGTGGTTTCTAATGCTAGAGATAAAGGTTTCCTTCCTCCTGCTCTGTGAGTGGCTCCTTTGGTTTTGGGGCCTTGTAGGGAGAAGCAAATAACCTCCTTGATTTGCACTGGCTACCAGAAATCTTCCTCTGTTGCCACATTCTAGCAGCTGGCAGAGGGAGGAGTCTGATGGGGAGAAAACAGCCTGAGTTTGGAGGTTGGCTCTGTTTTCCCTCTGTTCCCCCACACCAACAGAGAATTAATTGCTCCTGAAGAAGTTGGGTAGAGTTACAGGTGGTCCTATCCCTGCACAGCTCCCTTTTATTAAGCGTATCTATAACTTTAGCCAGGTAGCAGCGGGAGCTTGGTCCATGCTCCCTTTTTTCATGAACTCTCTGATTCTGTCTGTAAAAGGTAAGAGCATCCTCTCGAGAGTCCGTTCCTTCCCTTGTCACAGGGAGGCCACTGCCTCACCTTTGCAGATGTTCTCCTTCACGTCCCAAACTACAAATCTTGTTTCTTTACTGCCCCTGCCAAGTCTGTACTGGGCCTCTCTCCCCTGTGCTGCCCCAGCCTGCTGCCCTGGGCCCTCGCCTGGAAGCACAGACAGCAACTGCACTAGAGCCTTGCTTTCCCCTCAGCTGGTTGTCTTGGGAAGAGGGCTTTGGCTTGGGGGGACGGGTATATCTGTTTCTCGCTTATGTCACTTGATCCCAGTCACCTACTGGTTATGGGACTTGGCTTTCGTTTCCCTCTCGTCTCCATGACAGACCCCACAACTCCAGCGAAGGCCAAGGAGGTGCCCAAGAAGAAGAAGAAACCCTATGGAAAGAAGAGTGAGTGATGTTTGATTAGTGCCCTCCCGCTCGCTCGCAGGCTGGGCCCAGTTAGAGGAACCCTGTCCATGTCCCATCAGAGCAGGAGAGAGAGGCCTTGTCTTGCTGTGGGTTTGCCAACACAGCTTCATCCTTCTTATCTGCCCTGTTACCTAAAGAGTAGAGAGCTGTGTGTGCGAAGGATCTGTTTTGCAGTCTGTTTTCTGTTGGCCGAGGTATATATGGCACTTGCTTCCAGGTGTGAGGTTGTGCTGCTTTTCCTACTGTGTCCATGGTTGGAGGGAGATGTTTGCTGCAGCTGGAGGGTAGCTGGAGAGCAACCCTGCTTTGTGCTGAGGGAAAGAAGGCCTTAAAATGGCTGAAGAGGGCAGTAGAAACCATTTTATTGTTTCATCTTGTCATTGTTGTTGTCATTGTTGCAGTAGCTGTGGCAAATCATGTAGACAGACAACAAATTCCTTCCTGGGGGGTGGAAGGGAAAGGACATCTAAAGAATATGAAGCTTTTCAACCTAACTAAAAAGGTCAGCTAAAAACCAGAACATTACGATTACAATGTCTGTGCCTTGCAGCAAATATGCTCACTGCCTAGGACTAGACCCAGACAGGTAAGCAAAGCTGACTCCACACTGATTCCAAGAGGACCTGCTCCTTGGAATTTAAGCACATGCTGAAGTGCCTTGCCTTTAATGAAGGAGAACATGAAGGAGCATATTTTGAGATGATGACTATAGAATTTTTCTCCAGTAGGCCATATCTGTTGCATAACCAGTTGGCAGCTAATGACCATGTAGCTTTCTGTTCAGTTGTGCTGGTCCCTGGCCTGTGGTTTGTCAGAGGAGCAGGGTTGCTGATTTTCCAGAGGAAAAGAAACACACTTTTGCTCATACTCTGTTACCTCTTTGTTAAGGAAAAAAGTTACCTGCCAAAGCCCGCAGCATCAAGCAGACTGTCAAGAAGCCTTCTGCCACTAATACAAAACGAGAAGCAAGAGCTGCCAGCCAGCCTTTGCCAGAGCCAGCACCTGATGAGAGTAAGGGAATGAGTTACTCTACCCCGGCCACATACACCTCTCCCCTGTACACCCTCTTGGCCACCAAGTCGTGGGTGCCCCCAGGCAGGAAAAGGCAGCAGCAAGTCAAATGTCCTTCACTAGTCCTCCAGAGACACTTCAGAGAGTAGAAGAAAGCATTTGCTTGCTTTCCCTGGAAAGGTTTGCCTCCCGAGAAGGTTTGGTGGGACTAGTACCAATCTCAATGCTGCTAATGCCTGTTGAGGGCCTGGCTGCCCTGCTGAGCAGTCTGGTTGTGTGAGGTCAGGGAGGAGACAAGGTGGATATGTCAGAGGTGGCTGTCACATCCCAATCCCCCTAAGGGCTGTTGCAGCATGTGAACACAGCCCCAGGTGCTGTGGTGACCAGAAGAGCAGTTGGGTAGGGAGAAGGAGGGTGGGAGAGTCACGAAGGTCGCTCCTGTTCGCTTAAGTTCCACTGTGTGAACCCAGGCAGATTGCAAATGGACCACACCAGCTTTTCATCCCTTAGGAGTAGTTTTTGGGAGCCAGCAGCTCACTGCTGCCAGGGTTTAGTCCCATCCTGATTGCTGCTCTGACCATGGATAGATTTGCACTGGCATGACAAGGCTGCCTGTGGTAAAGGACTCTCAGGAAGTAGGCTGTCCCTTTTGAGTATCTGCATGAACAGAGCTGGTTTGGAGGTGCTGCAGGTAGTGTGTCAACAAGGGTTGATTTTATTTACTTATTTTTCCCTGTCTGTCTCTTGCTAGTCATTGCTGTGCAGGTGAAAGAAGAAACTATTGACCCTACAGATGCAGAATTTGGAGAGACAGAGTTTCCTGTTCCCATCAGCAGCATAAAGCAGGAGGACACAGACTGATCCTGGAGCATTCCCCAGCTGCCCACAGCAGCTTCACCTTGTGGCTCTTCAGGGAAGGTCCTGGCAAAGGAAAGCAGAGGACCAAAAGGGCCTTCCCTTTTTAAAGCAGACCACCCTGCAGCATCGCAACTCTGCTTTCCTGGTGTGCAAGAAAATTTCCCCCAGACTTGTAATATTAAGCCCTGGGAAACAGCAGGAAGACTGCAGGCATGCTGAGGAGCATGACCAAGGTTGCTGCTGTGGTTGTGTATGCCTGATTTTGAAGGCACCTTTTGGAGCAGGAGCCCAAAACAGGGGAAGAGGTTGCCAGAGCACAAAAGGGCAGTTTGAGTTCTTGCCTGTGGCTGAAGGTAACAAGCTGCTGTCCAATGTGATGCGTGCAGGACGTGTCAGGAAAGGAGCTGCCACCATAGGACTCTCCGGTCTAAGCGCTGTGAACCCCAAGAAAATCAGGACAGGAAGAGTGGAAAGAGCTGAAGAAACAAAGACATGATGGCTCCTGAACAAGTGAGACCTTTTTTCATAGAATCATAGAATGGTTTGGGTTGGAAGAAGACCTTGAAGATCATCTAGTTTCAATACCCCTGCTGTGGGCAGGGACATCTTCCGCTAGACCAGGTTGCCCAGAGCCTCATCCAACCTGGCCTTGAACATATCCAGGGATGAGGCATCCACAATATCCCTGGGCAACCTGTTCCAGTGCCTCCTACCCTCACAGTAAAGAATTTTTTCCTAATACATAACCTAAAACTACTGTCTTTCAGTTTGAACCCATTTGCCCTTGTGCTGTCACTATATGCTCTTGTAAACAGTCTTGTCCCATCTTGCCTGTATGTTCCCTTCAGATATCAGGAGGCTGCAATTAGGTTACCTTGAAGCCTTCTCTTTTCCAGACTGAACAATCCCAATTCTCTCAGCATTTCCTCATAGGAGATGTGCTCCATCCCTTTAATCATTTTGGTGGCCTCCTCTGGACTTGCTCCAACAGGTCCATGTCCTTTTTGTGCAGAGGACCCCAGAGCTGAGTGCAGCACTGCAGGTGGGGTCTCAGCAGAGCAGAGCAGAGGGGTAGAATCCCCTCCCTCACCCTGCTGGCCATGCTGCTTCTGATGCTTTCACTCATCTTTTGGTGCTTGATTGGCTTTCTGGGCTGTGAGTGCACATGGCTGGGTCATGTCCAGCCTCTTGTCCACCTGTACCCCAAGTCTTTGGCAGGACTGCTCTTCATGCCTTCATCCCCCAGCCTGTGTTGATACTGAGGGTTGCCCCGACCCAGGTGCAGCACATTGCACTTGGCCTTGTTAAACCTCATGAGATTTCCCTGTGTCCACTTCCTGAGCCTGACCAGATCCCTATGGCTGGCATCCCATCCTTCAGGTGGGTGGAGAGCACCACTCAGCTTGGTGTTATCTGCAAACTTGCTGAGGGTGCACTTGATCCTTTTGTCTGTGTCATTAACGAAGACATTAAATAACACTGGTCCCAGCACAGACCCCAGAGGGACACCACTGGTCACTGATGCCCCTTGGGACTCTGAGCTGTTGACCACTACTCTCTGAAGGCAACCATCCAGCCAATTCCTAATCCACCAAACAGTCCACCCATGGAATCCATCACTCCAGTTTGGAGGAAATAGTTGTGGGGGACTGTGTCAAAAGCTTTACTTTAAAGCCCATCTCACCAAATCAGGCAGGCTGCTGCCAACAATTCTCTTACCCTTTATAGACAGGTGGATCCCATCCCTCCCTAACATGGTACAATCATTAAAGCACATCCCATTGTCACAAAAGCCAAAACCTTCTCCATGGCACCAGCCTCAAAACCAGATGTTCATCTGCACTGTGTCTGCTTCTGTCATTTCTTGCTTTTGAACCCAGAACTGCAGAGGAGTTGGAGCATGAATTTTTAATTTCTTTTAACAGTTGTACTGTACATGTGATCTACGATCTGTACCCTAAAGCCCTGTGACAAACTTCAGGAAGAGGCCAAAGGCTTGTGTATTGTTTTCCAGGCCACCAAAATCCAGAGTTAGTCAAAATGTATCTTTACATGTAAATTTATCTTTTAAAGCCTTTCCAATTTAAGCAAACTTCTGGGGCCTGGGGTCCCCACCTATGCAGTCACAGGGTTGAGCACATTGCTTACCATGGGACCATTTACGGATCACTGATCAAATTCTGCAGGAAATAAAAAGGTTTCCATCTGCTTATGGTTTAATTCTGAGGAACTGCTGGGAATTAAGGCAACATTTTCACTAACAATTTTTAAGCTTTCTAGCATAAGATTTGTGCCAGCGCAGGACTGGCCAGTGCTGGTTGCAGTGCCACTCAGGGTTCTTCTGTGATTTTGGAAGCTGTGAAAGTGCTTTCAAAAACAAAACCAACCTTGTGGATAGCAGCTTTTCCACGTGGCTGGAGAAAGCCTTGGAAAGAAGAAGCAAGTATTTGGCTTCATTGTTTGTATCACCAAAGCATACTGCAGACTCTACGGAATGTGCTTGTGTGACCTACAAAACCAAACCCTGCATCTTTGGGAAATGAGCATTGTTTTGATGGCATCAGGCTCTCCTTTGCACCTTGGGCAATATCCATGTCTCTGTGGTGAGAACAAGTCTAGAAAAATTAGCCAGACTGTAGGTATGGCCTCGTGTCCAGCACATGTCCTACACACCTTAAGAAACCCTAAGCTCTGCTCTTACTGAAGCCTTTGGCTGGGGGTTTTCCCGACCTCTTTTTCTTGCTGGGCTTGCTTGCAGCCTTAGTCTTGTTAGGAGTAGTTTTCCCAGCCTCGCCTTGGCCCCAGCCAGGACAAGTTCGGAAAGTGGTGGAAAGCTTCACCTTCAGCCCCTGGGCTTCTGCAGGGGACCCGCAGGTGGCCCCTATGCGGAGGTTGAGTTTGTTGATCCACCTGGAAATGTGGCAGAAGATCAGGGAAAGGAATGAGACAGGGTGAAAGGAAAGGCAAGTCTGTGCCCAAAAGTGGATGATCACTTCAAAGTAAGGCCAGGTCACCTGGGTGACCTCTGAATATTTGCCCACCCCAGCTTGTGGCTGCTTTCCCTACACCCAGAAAGCCCAGGCAACTTCCAGCCTTGCACATAGGTGTGTGTACTACATCTCATCACCACGGGAAAAGACCAAAAATGGCCAGTGTGCTGTGAGCTTGTGCCTTCATTATGGGAGGTCCAGCTGCCCCCCAGGCAGATCCCAGAGGCTGTTCTCCCTTTGTGGCACTCACCTGTGCAGCGGAAGGAGCTGGCAGTCGCAGTGGAAAGGCACATCCTCTAGGTTGAGGATTTCTAGCCCCGTGAAGTTGCTCATGTCAGGTATGTTGCTCATTTTGTTGCTCTCCAGGTAGAGGCTTCTGATCTTGGGACCGAGGCCAGTGAAGGCGTGGGGGGAAATCTGCAGTGGAAGGAGGATAAGTCAGGGGCATGCTGATTGAGGCAGGGGAGCAAATCTCTGCCCCTGCACTTCTGGTCATCTTGGGGGACCTAAGAACCTGTCCTGAATCTGGTAGCCCCACAAAAGAGCTGCTTTAAGGAGGGGGGACTGTTAATTAATTCAAGCAGTTGCAGTCACATTTTGAAACTCATTAGACTCCAGTCTTCTTAGAAAGAAGGTCACATGCAGGAAGTCTCAGAGTCATCCCTGGGTGCTGTTTAGACACACAGTTTTTATGAGGGTGCTGCTAACGCCACTTGAGTGGGTGGAGATATTTGGGGTAATAGCAGTGAAGAGTCCTGCAGGACAGCCTGTAATAAGAGAAATCTGGCCAGGGCTGGGGGAAGGAGGTGATTTTGGGAATGGTCTGGACCCCACTGAAATTGGATGTTTAAGGACTGGAGGGAGTAAGCTTCTCCTAGGGGAGCCAGGAGGAAGGGTGAAGCATGACAATGCTACAGCTGAGCCTGAAGAAATCTGGCTTCCCAGCCAGGCTACGGAGCATCTCCTGAAGGCTTGGGAATCTGGGGATGTCTGTTTGGATGCCCCTATAGGGGCCACCAGCCCTGGGCAGCAGAACCTGTGATATGCCCTGTGGTGCCACTGCCCCTTGGGAATCCCGTAAGACACTCACCCACTCCAGGCCCAAGTTGTCCAGGTAGAGGTGCTGCAGACTGGAGGCCACCGGCAGGAAGATGCTGTCCCCCATGTGCTTGATGGGGTTTCCGGACAGCTTCAGCTCACTCAGAGCAGGCAGGCCCTGCAGGGCGGCTGTGGGCACCTCCGACAGGTGGTTTCCCTCCAGCTGCAGCTTTTCCAGCATCTTGGTGGGAGCCAGGGCAGCAGGGGCAATGTGCCTGATGGCATTCCCAGCTAGGTAGAGCCAGCGGAGGCCCCTGGCTCCGGCCAGGTCACCCTCCGCCAGTTCCACGATGGCGTTGTGCTGCAGATGGAGGGAGATGAGGCTGGGCAGCAGCCGGAAGGCGCCCGCGGGCACACGGCTGAAGGCGTTGTGGCCCAGGTCAAGGTAGGCCAGCTGCGGGGCCCCCTCGAAGGCAGCAGCCGCCAGGGTGGAGAGGTGGTTGTGGGTGAGGTACAGGTAGACCAGGCTCTCCAGCCCCCGCAGCGCCCCGGGGTGCAGTGCCCTGATGCTGCAGCTCTGCAGGTGCAGCGACACCAGCTCCTTCAGGCCGGGGAAGGCATCCGGTGGCACTGTCCTGAAGGGGTTTTGGCGCAGGTCGAGGAGGCGCGTGTCCCCAGGGAAGTCCTGAGGGATCTCCTGCAGGCCCCTGTTCTCACAGGACCCGTGATGGAAATCAGGGGAGCAGACACACCCCCGGGGGCACTGCCTGCTGCTGGCTGCCCTTGGCTGCTCTGGCTCTGTGGTGGGGCTTGGGGGTGGCCGGAGGTGACTGCATCTCATCTCAGGGGGCCTTAGGGAGTCGAGGGACCGGCCACGGAGGGCGGGGGGTGCAGCACAGGCACCCTCGGCCTGCACCCGTGCCCTTGCCAGCCAGCTGTGGAAGGGGCGCAGGAGGCAGGAGCAGAGCAGAGGGTTCCCATCCAGGCTGACCCTCGCCAGCCCCCCCGCCCCAGCCAGAGGTGGCAGCCCCTGCAGCTGGTTTTCACGGAGGTCCAGCATACGGAGCTGGGGACTGCGGGAAAAGGCATCAGGTGCCACATCCTGCAGGGAGGCATGGTCCAGGAAGAGGTGCCTCAGCGAGGCCATGGCCAGGGCTTCCTCGGCCACGTAGGTGATGGGGTTGTGGCCCAGGTCTAGCCGGGTAGCCCCATCCAGCCTGGCCAGGGCCTCACCAGGCAGTGCCTGCAGCTCATTGTGGTCCAGGCTCAGCCTGCGCAGGGCAGGCAGAGCAGCAAAGGCCTCACTGCCCAGCACATGGAGGGCATTGTGGGACAGCCGGAGCCATCTAAGAACCTGCAACCCCTGGAAGACCATGTCTGGGAGGTAAACCAAAGCATTTGCCCTCAGGTCAAGGACAGTGAGGGACCCCAGATGGCCAAATGCACCCGGCTGGATCTCCTCAATGCGATTCCCCTCCAGAATGAGCTGCTGGAGGGAGGAGAGCCCGTCCAGGGACTCCTGGTAGAGGAGGGCTATGCTGTTGGAGGCCAGGTTGAGGTAGACGAGCCTCCCCAGACCCCGGAATGCCCCTTCCTCCAGCCTCTCCACCTTGCAATGCTGCAGGTCTAAGTGTGTGAGGTAGGGGGTGGCAAGGAAGGCTCCCGCTGGGATGACCATGAAACTGTTGCCCCGAAGGTCTAGCTTTTTGGTGAGCTGTCGGTCACACAAATAAAACACTGAGTTACCCCAGAGCTGCCATACCTATCTCCCCTCCCCATCCCTTGCCCTTTCTTTCCCTTGCCCACCTCTGGGATGGTGTCAGGGATGGCCATCAGGCTCCCGTTGAGGCACAGCACATGGGCACGGAGGTTATCACAGACACAGGGTGCAGGGCAGCGGGCGGCAGCCATTGCCCCCAGGGCTGCTGCGAGCAGGAGGAGCCCCCAGGATGGCCCCATGTCAGAGGGCACCTGTGGCTGGGGAGAGACAGCAGTGAGGCCAGGGGGGAGGCCACATGTCCCCAAACAGCAGTGCCTGCTTGGCACCCCATGTGCCAAGAGGGCTGTTGCTGTGACCTAGTGGGACAGGTCTCACTGTCTCTTGCCCTCATACTGTGATTTCACAAGTTCTAAATGAGGAAGAGAGTGGAAGAAAGAGAGGAGGAATACTTGGAATGAAAAGTGAAGGTTACAGCTAGCAGGTCACTCACAGGGAATTGGCTTGAAGCAGACACCCTCCCCACTACCCCCCCCCCATTTTCTCCACATATCACTAACTTGAGATTGCCTTGGTATGTACAAGCTATCAATATATCAATATCTCTCCTACAATTGTTTTTGTAAGGCAAGCAGGTATAGCCATCCAGGGCATGTGATCACACAGGCTTCTGAGCTGCTACCCTTCTTTAAATGGCAAATGTCCCATGTCTCCACCATCCTGGTCATCTGCCTCCCAGCTCTCTGCCTCCTACCCTGCAAGCTCCCTGCTTCCCCCCTAAGCTATTCATAGCAGTGTTTGGAATAGAACTCCACTGTTTAGCTGCAGGAAGGACAGGTTGGTTTTGGCTGGGCAGGAGTGAGCCCCTGGGGCGAAGGTACTAGAGAGAGGCCAAGGCTGGGGCAAACACAGAGGAGGCAGCGAGCTGCAGATACAACCAATACACACCCTAAGCTCTGAGACAGCAGCAGTGGGGTCTGCAAGGCTCAAACCTGTGGAACCACTGTGGTGCACAGCCCCATGCCCACTGTCGCTCATCATCCCCTGTGGTCCCATGCCCCAACTCTGCCCTCCTGCTGTCACCACAGCCAGTCCTGCTGCAGCCCACACATGCCCTGGGGCAGCCCCCTCCTGCACACCCACCGGCCAGTGCCACCAATGGAATGCCCCCAAACTCAGTCCCCGTGCTGTGCCTGGAGCACAGCCACATGCCAGGGATCATCCCATCATTCCCTCCCACACACCTGGAGGGTTCACACACCCGGGGTTGGGAGTACCTGGACTTCAAGACGTGGAGAAGAGAGGAAAGTGTCCCCTGCCCTGTCTAGCAGCTACCGAGCTCCTGCACCGGTGTTTGCTCTCCTTGCAGAAGTGAGAACTGAATGGGCCCCGTTGTGTTGCTTTCCCAGCAGCTCTCACCGGGCAGAGCCAGAAACGTGGGAGGAGGAAAAGGACGGGGGGAGGAAGGGTAAGCCACCCCTGGAGAGAGGGCAGCAACCCAGACACTGCCTCCTCCTCGATTCACAGGGGGCTGGGAGCACCAGCCCGGCAAAGCCCATGTGGGGCTTGCATTCACTGTTTCCCAGGCTCTGCCTTCCCTTTCCTGGCTGTGTTGGTCACAGGAGCTACAGAGGTGCAGGCAGAAAGGTGACATCCAGCCAAAATTGCAATGGCCGTGGTAAGCCTGAGCAAAAGGAGAGGCAGACGACCAGTCATGCTATGTTTACAGCCTTCCACTCTCCTCATTTTGCTGCTTTGCTTGTTTAGAAGAGGCTGGGGTGGCAGTGCATGTGTGACACATCATTAGCTTACAGAAGGATGTGGAAGCATTCATTTTCCTCCCAGACTGTTTTTTCACTCTCTCAGGGAACAGGAGTAGATCTGTGGCCTGACAAAAATCTGGAAGATTTGATACTAGTATCTCCTTCCCCTCCAAGTCCTTCCCCTATTCAGCAATCTCAGCTGCCAGAACCAGTATGTCCCAGTATAGACACTGGCTTCTTCCCAGACCTGCCAGCCACTCCTGACCTCCACCTAAGGGATAACATGGTGGAATGGCTCCAGCCAGGCAGTTCCAGTGGTCTGGGGAACCTTGACCACTTCCACCTGAACTACAACCTCTCTGACCTGTCACTGACCACCCGGCATCTCAGCAGCAGCCCCACCTGCCAGCCAATGTGGAATCACCCACCACATCCACCATCATCCCCACCACTGGCCACCACAACTCTGGCCACTGTCCAGCCCACCCTGCTCCCCTCTGCCTGCCCCTTCCATCATCTCCCTTGGCCAGGAGCACCCTCCCCTGCCTGGACAACAGCCTGCACAGCAAAACCTCCCTGGTGGTGGTCTGGGCTCTGCTGGAGAACCACAGAGAGGGTGATGTGTGATACCAGGCACCGAATGCCACATCTGGCCCTTCCCCAGCCTCACCCCAGGCTTTTATTTTGTTCATTTACCCAGCAATGATCTCACCAGCTTAGCTTCTACCAATCCTGCAGGGAGGCAGCTGTCTTTGCTCTCCCTGACGGGGCATGGGACTTGAAGGTAGCACACATGAACTTCCACTCTTTGGGGGTCTAACCCACCTCTGCCAGGGCAGATACTTTTGCATTCCATTTGTTTGACGTCTGCCTGCAAGGAGCTGGATCCCATTACTACCACTACAGGGTTTCACTGCTCTCAGATGCACCCAGAACTGCTCCATGCAGAACTCTGCACCACTCCTGACTTGCCTGGGCTGAAGAAGTTCAAACTAAAAATATGTCTGATAACAGCAGTGCCTCTGGGGTGGAATGGCTGCACAAGACAGGCTGAAGCAGCACTGGAATAACCCCACATTCTTCCAGGGCACCACAGGGCAAGTCATACTCTGGGAGCAATTTCTAATAGAAACCAGAGTTAGCAATTCTCTGCCTTTTTTTTTTTTCCCTAATCCAGAAGCATAATGCAATTTTAAGGGACTTCTGAGTCCATGTCCTATCTAGAAGTGAATCTATCTTCTGCAGAGACAATTGCTTCTACCCTCATACCCCCCTTTTTCCTACAGACATCTCATCTTGACACTAAATACCAGGTGAAAATTTTATTTCTAAATACTGTTTGCCCCCTATACTTGCCTGCTGCTATGCCTTTGCTACTCAAAGCTTGTTGCACAGGCTTCCCCCACGATCTGGCCCACAGGTCCTTGTGCAAGCAGCAGATCCCTCTGGCCTTTCCAGGCTCCTTGCACAGACAGGACCTTGCACACAAAACATACCCATGGGACCCACTGCAGATGGACTCCTGTAGAGGTTGACCCCTTGGCTTGGCCTCTGCATCACATTCCTCTTCTTCATGACTCTGCTCCACAGCAGAAGGACACAAAGCACAGCAAGAGACCAGGAAGCTTCAAAGAAAGCTTCACTAGGTTCAAGACTTACAGAAAGGTTTTTTGTGTCTCTGTTTTGCCCTCGAGCTCACAGAAAAACTTCACAAGGTCAGGATGAGGTGAAGAAGACAGGGCTCAGGCTGCACTGATTGAAACTCCTGTAGGTGCAGATAAAAATCAACCTTCAGTTGATTTTTACCTATCTGGACACAGAGGAGTTCAGCTTCAGTCAGGGAAACTGGAATAAAATGCATTTTGCTCTTAGCCTTAGGGCAACCTCTTTTTAATGAGGGGACACTGCTCTTACACAAAAGCCAGCACTTTGCCACCAGAATGATGAAACACACTGCTTTCCTGAGTCTGCTGGACCATAGCCACACCAAACTTCCCCCAGCCACCCCAGTTTCACCAGAACAGGCTCACATACTGGAGGAATTTAAGCAGAGGGTGCATGCAGGTAGGTCTGGCACACACTATTTCATTCCAGTGTCTCAAGCCCTTTGTTCTTATCCACGCTGCCTGCACACCCTGTCAGTTCACACCAGCTTTTCCTGAATCCAGGCCAAGCATGTGCCAGCTGTGGCACACCTTGCCTCTTACAACAAAGGGACAGCCAACTCCATCTCCTTGCCTTTTTCCCAGCACTATTTATCCTGCATGTCAATGGTAAGGGAGGATGAATAGTCTCCAACTGAAAACAGAGAGGGAAGGAACAATTCTGTGCTGCCTAAAGAGATGTGTTGATTCTCAGAGGCTTGAAAGAAGACGGAGCAGGACCAGCCTGTGATTTTGTGTGATCAGGAGTGGTACAGGCAGGTACCACAAACTCATATGGGCACATGGACAATCCTCCAGACAGATTTAGGGGCATTTGCTGCTACTTGTTCAGTGCAAGAGAAAAGCACAGCCTTCTCTCTCCACATTCTTACTTGTGCTTAGCTTTCAAACATGAACAGTGCACACAGGCCCAGTGTTCTGTCAAAAGGAAGAGAAAGGGAACACATTCCACAGGTATCTTATGGATTGTATTCATTTCCAAACCAAGCCTATTTAATTAGGGTGAGAAGGAAAAGGGCAGGAAGAATGAACAACACAGGCAATGGCAAAAAAAATTTACAATAAAATATGTTTGCTCCCTTAAGCACTGGCCACCAGGATCAGCCACACTACACAAATATTCCAAGCCACAGCAGAAGGAGAAGAGTATATTAAAATTAAAATCAGCCACACACTGCCTTTGACAACGGACTTGAAAGAAGAACCAAAGGGGATCACACCTCATCCCTCTGACCCACGGGCAGCACCCCCATGGCCCAGAGAAGCAGGGGCAGCAGCAGGAGCACAGCCCCCCTCTGGCACAGTGCTAAATGCTATAAAGCAAGAGTCAAAGTCCAATAAAATAAAATGCCCAACTGGGTTGATCCAGATGAGAGCTCTTCTGGGCCCTATGTTAGTCTTGGCACACCCTTGCCAATGCAACCAAAATGGAGAACTCTTCAATTCATGCTGAGGTCACAGCAGTACGGACTTATTTTAGCGTAAGCACCTGCCCTGCAGACCAGGGAATCACTTCAAGAGGAGTAGGAAGACAATTCAGCAGGATTTGTTCAAATTTATGAAAGCAGAAGGAAGGCCAGACTTCTTACAGGGAAAAAAACAAAAAGACAGCATGTCTGTATGGGCTCTGGGATCCTCTCACTATGCAGCTCTGAGTTCTCTGCTGATGACAGTCCTATGAGGAAGGATGGGCACATCTCTTGTCTCTTACAGCTGGTGGAGGGTCTGTAAGAGCATGTGGCGAGCAAATGAACAGGAGTCAAGAGCACGATTTGGTCTGTGGAAAGAGGAGAGAGATTTAAAATACTGAATTTCAGAACGGCTTTGTATCTGCCTTTGAGCAAGTAAACACTATTTCCAATGCATTGGGTGTGTATGCCCCAAAACCTACAGATTTTGCCCTGAGTTACCTCTTCCCAAACCATTCCATCATTGTTGCCCAGATCACTGCTTCCCATTCAGAGCTTGCTGTGGAAAACTCTTTCTCCTGTTGCTGAGTCCAAGTCAGGAAGACAATGGCCAAGAATCAGAACATTTATTTCCATACCTATAAACAATCTGCTGCTGACTTTTATATCTGCAGTCCAGTATCTCATTTTGGGTAGAATGATGGGGGTGGGGGTGAAAACCCTCTTCCCTCTCTTCTGGCAATGGGCTTTTCCATAAAGTTTCACTCTTTAGAACCCCAGAAAACAGGAGATGACCCTGTAAGCACTGAAATATTTTCTCACCAATTCATCTGCTATCTATAATCTGACAGTAACTTTGGTCTCAGGGCTTTTAAAGTCTTTGAGACAACATAACCTCCTGTCCTCTCCTTCCCTGAGGTCAAGTAACACCTGACCGGCTTTGCTTGGCCACCTTTCAGGAGCCTTAAAACAGCCCACAGAAGCTGCAGAACACTACTTTAAAGGGCCCAAGACAGAGGCTGCAATAGCTAAGTTAGATTGACACACAATAACCTGCTCCCTGAAATTAAACAATGGAAATACACTCACAGCAGGGTTAACATGAAGCTAAATTTCTGTAACATTCCCATCACCTCTCAGTAACGTATATTTCTGTTTCTGCAGGCTAATTGCTGGCTCAGCATCACTGAAACTTCTACCAGTCTCTATCCATCCATTAGGGAACTTCCTCCAATGAATTTTAATCCAATGTTTTCCACTGTTCTGAGAATGGAAATCATTAATTTTACCTCTCTCCCGCCTCACCACAGCAAAATAACAATGAACAGCTGTGAAGCCCACTCAGTCTGGGAAAGAAAGGTGAGCTGAAAAAGAGTGGAACATCTAGGAAGGAGGAAGGAGTTCACCTCCAGGTGTATAGCACATCAACAACAGCTGCAGAGGTTGTTTGCTGCAGCACTCCATGGCTGCTGCAGTTTAATAGAAGCACATCTTGGAGAAGGCTTAAACCTTCTTATTCCCCCCAAGAGCCATTCAATGCCTCACACTGAACACACAATGTCACAGAATTACAGCTTGGAGTTTGTCTTCAAAGTGGCTGGGAGAGGTATTTCAGCCCTCATCTTTGGAAGACCCAGCCCTGTTTGCAATGAGGGGGCTGGTTCCATCCAGGCAGCTGCCCACCATTTTTAGGAATAGAGAACCTGGAGTGCTGATGTTGATCACAGACAAGATCCCTCAGCTCCCTCTCCTAAGACTAAGCCTCCTCTAGCAATAAAATCCTCCTTATTTGCTGAGCAGTTATCTGCCTGCCGCTCTGTGCTACAGACTGTTGAAAGAGACCAGTGATGTGATGCAATTCAACTGCAAAGAGCAGCATAAAAAAAAAAGAAACCAAAGAAACACAAACTCCATCACCTCCAGCAAGTCACAAGTGGGCAGGCAGACATCCATATATTTTCAGTATTTTCACCTAAAAAAATCACAGAAAAGCACATGTGGATTCACAGCACCCTCTTGCGTCCAAAAAACCCAAATAAGATTTGACAGCAAGCAGAGTAAGATGGATGCTGTTTACAGTCTATATCCATAATTCTGTAATTATTACTGAATAGAGAACACTGCCTACAACAACAAATTGTCACAAAAGAAAGGAGGTAAGTGACTACTCCAGAAGCCCCTTCCAGTGAAAGGCAGCAGAGCCCTGGCCTAGGCAGCTACAAGAACTTTACAGCTCTAAAAGCCCAAAAGAGCTAACTGCAAATCAAAAGGAGGAAAAAAAATAGAAAATACCACAAAAATGCATACCAGCTTTCTGCAAGTGAAGGAATCATGGGTTTGACAGAGTGGAAGTAGATTTGTTGCAGAAACAGAGGCCAGATGAGTTCTGAAAATTACTAGGTTAACCAGGTAGAGGTTTAACTTTAGGACTGCGATTTTACTCTGAATTGCAAGCAGAGACAAGGAATAGAGGTTAATTGAGAAGCTGTGTATTGGTTGTGGCTGGGATAGTTAATTTTCTTCACAGGAGGGGCTGTGTTTGGGATTTGTGCTGGAAGCAGTGCTGATAACACAGGGATGTTTCAGTTACTGCTGAGCAGAGCTCACACAGCATCAAGGCCTCTTCTGTTTCTCACCCCACGCCACCAGCGAGCAGGCCAGGGGTGCACAAGAATCCAGGAGGGGACATAGCCAGGACAGCTGACCCCAACTGTCCAAAGGGATATTCCATAGCACATAGAATATAAAGCAGAAGGAAGAAGCTAGGCATGAGTGGTAAGTGGTAAATTAAGTCCTTGTTTTGCTTTGCTTGCAGATGCAGCTTTTGTTTTACCTATATTAACCTGTCTTTATGTCAACCCCAAGTTTGCTCACTTTCAGTCATCTGCTTGTCGTCCCCATCCCACTGGGGTGTGAGTGGCTGTGTGTGGCTTAAGTGGCAGCTGGACTTAAACTACAACAGGCTGTTTTAACTGGATTGTGGGGTTCTTGAACTGTTTACATTTGCCCATACACAGATTTAAGAGCTGTTGTCCTTGTTCCCTTAGGGAAAGCACTATAAGAAGTGCCTGTGTTCATATTACAAAGACATAGTGCTTGTATCTAGTGTGGACTTCATCATGCAGCACAGAACAAAAGTTGCCCTATAAAATCACAGCTTGCAACAGGTTTGTAAAGCAGAAAATTTCAGCTCCAAGAATTTCATAACACCAGGAACAGCGGAGGCATGGCATTAGCACCAGCACATACCACAGGAAAGCAGACAGATCTACTGAGACAGGCTCTCAGCTCTCACTCAGCTTCTACAGAACCTAGGAACAGTCTCATACTTTCAGCAAGAGGCTCTTCCCTCTTGTTTTTGTAGTGAGAAGTTGGCTCTGGATTCAATGAAGTTTTTGTTCACAAATTCATGAAGAACCAAAATTTTACTCTATTTTGTCAGATACAGCATCATCTACAGCTTAGAAACATTTATTGGGAGAAGCCTACATGCACATACACAGGGGAGAGAGGAGACAAGTGTCTTTTCTGAACGAAATTTGTTAGAATACAGAGTTAAGAGGCTACTCTGGGCACTGCTACCTGACACCAACAATTAGGACAGTCAAATGCTCTGAACCAAAGTCCTTTTGTATTCTCAGCTTCCAGCAATTTAAATTCCATCTTGAGGGCCGGGGCTTGACAACAAGCAACAGCAAGGCAGCAGTGCAGGAAACAGCAGAAATTCAGTGATCTGTCTGGGTAATTTCACACAGCAAGACCTGGTACTTCTTGCTTAAACCTAAAATGATTGAAGTGGAGGTAAATTTGTTCAGTTGGTAAAGCATATGGTCACTGCCTTATAACTGCCTTAACCTGATCAACACAAAGAGAGGCAGCAGGCAAAGTATGCCACAAGAAAGGCCTCCAGTTAGCAATTGCACATGTGTAAACAAGATACTTCATTATCCAAAACTGACCTTAGCATGGCTGGTGTTTATGGACACAAACCACTGCTACATATCAGCTTTGACAGCTTCAGCCACACCAATGCTTGGAAAAATTCTATTCCCCTATCACAACTGGCCAGCTTCCAAGCCCTGCAGAACCAAGACAGACCAGCACTATTTGATTGCATTCTTACTGTCCATGTTTCATACTGACCACAACTATCTGATGCCTCACCTTTCACCAGCAAGGGATCCTAAGCAGCTACTGATAACCCATATATCATGAAATTCAGGAAAGCTTAAGTCTCTTTCTGGAACTTGCTAAAAGGCTGTCCTCTCCCTACAGGGCACATTGGTCCATGCTGAGCCAGCCACCAACCTCCAAACAGATTTCAAGCCTCTGCTGTTTTGCGTAAAATGACATTTTTGGACTGTTTCTCCTCTAACTGTTGAGCAGTACTATGCAATTCTATTGCAAATCTATTTGGTGAGGTTTTCCCCCCCCCTAAGTTTCATCAATGCTGAAGTTGACACTGATTTAATCCAGGAGACATATGGTTTCCACAGCCATTTAATACATTAATAAAAGCTAGAGCTGGTGGGGGCAGGGGTTGGTTCTATACCCATAGTGGAAGTAACAACAGGAAGTACAGGCAGTCAGTAAAAGAAGCTTCTTCAGTACTTATGCTCCCAGTTTAGTTCTCAGAAAAATCACTAACTTTGTTGCTGTCACAATAGGAAGCCCCATTTAAAAACAAATTCAGTCTTTGTGTTTTGCAGTTTTCATCTGCTGGTGTTCTGTGTCACATAGCATGACAACACTGGCAGAGAGCCTCTGCTGACCCTCTTAACTCTGAAGGATGATTTGGAGACATAGTTAGGTCCAGTGTACCCACAGTTCACTCAAGCAGTGGCCAGAAACCCAGCAGGTTTCCTTAAGCTCAAAACAGCTCTTCTGTGAGAGGCATTAGCAGTCTCTGCTTCAGAGCCACTTCCTTGCAAAGCCAACTTCCCACTTTTCCTTCTTTAGGATTAAGATTTTTTTTTTAACTCTGAACCTCACATACTGCAGTAAACAAGATTTAATAGCTTAATGAGCATCTATTTTTTCTCAATTTGAGAACAGACATTTAGTGGACTTCCATAACAGTTTATATGTAGCTATTAACTCTCAAACAGTTTCACAAGCTCCCACAGAGAAGACTGCACAGGAAATACAATACTCACTTTGTAACAAACGCTGAGAGAACTGGGGCCAAGGATTTAGGGAAATAATCCTGCTGGACCATATGGTTCAAGGTCATAAGAATGCCATAGAGGCTTGGAACAGCTTTGATCTTCTCTTCACTCTGAGAAATGGACAAGTCAGACATCAGACAACTGCGATTTGATCTAACCCACTGTAATTTACAGACAAGGAATCCTCTGCTGAATGAAGGGCTCCCACATGCTGTAGCAGAGAAAGCTGCTCACTAGATTAAGTACAAGACAAAGGTGGCCAATTCCAGTCTCCCAGCACCACCACCTGAAATAATGTATCCAGAACATTCTAGTACTTATCAACTGATAGCAGTAGTAATAGGGAAAGGGAAGTAGTGAACCTGCAAGTGAAACAGCCAAATCTTCTCAGAGGCTCTGTGTCAGTGTTCTCCTGAGGACTTCTACCAGACTTCAATCCATAAAGAATTCAGTTGCCTTAATTTTTATTGTATTCTTCTGTAGCTCATTTTTATACCATCTCCAGCTCTTTGAATTTGATGCAGTGTTCCCATCTAGAATTTGATGCAGTGTTCCCAGAACTGGTCTCACAATTATGTGCAAGATAAAGCCAATAGTCATCCCCTTGCTCACATGATGCATAAGTTATTTTTACTCCTAATGTGATGCTATCCTACATGTCCCAACTCTTACATTGTTTTCATTTATTTCTCCACTGGCATTTCAACAAAACATCTCATTCTGCAGACAGGGCATAGACTTGTGTTCCTGCTGTATGGCCTTGGAGTTCACAGAATTAAGAATATCTGTTGCTCATGTGCTTGCAGCTACTTAGGACTGAAAATGGAGTATGCACCTTCTCCACGTGCAGAGGACTGGTGATGAATTAGGCATATCACAGATGACAATCAACAGGCTGATCCTGCAGGCCTTTATCATCAATGCCACTTCCTGGCCTGAAAAAACTCTTGAGAGCACAGGTCTGTGTGCTTTGTGCCTCTGCTATTTTCCATGCAGGCAAGAGGCAGGTGGCACTCCTCAAAACAGGCATTCTTCAGAACAAAATGCCACCCTGGGTTCTGAGAAGTAGGAAGCTCAGTGTTGGTCCAGTACACAATGAACACAGGAAGAGGCTAAACTGATTTTTTAGAAAATTAAGTTATATCTATGCATGTCAACAAGGGTCTGGACCCCAAGCTGGATATTACCAGAAGGACATTCACAAATCTATTTAATAGCAGGCTGCTGTAACAGATTGTTTTTCTGTAGTTTAGAATTGTCTTAGTCCAAGTTTCCATTCTCAGCTTCCAGGCTGAGGCAGTAAGAAACACAAACCCTTACAGTACACGCAGGCAAAGGTGTTTAAGGCCCTGTAGACAGAACCTCTCCACAGTCACCTCACTGGAAATAAAACTATTAATTCTATGCAAATCACAGGCTGTCTACTGACCCTCCATCTTTTCTCACAGTAAGTTTATTCCTTGTAACTAATTACTTAACACTAGCATTTGGCAAAGAGTCTCCAAAGCATGAAGTTGAATGCCACTGATCTGGCATGAGCAGCTGATACACATTTTTGAGACATGCTCTCAAGAAATGCCCTAAAGGACCCCATTAACTAATAATATTGACATGGCTTTTATAGACACCATAGTCCAGCAGCAGCACTATTGCCCTACCTGACCCTCCCTACCTTCAGGGGATGACAGAAGGCAGAGCACATGAAGTAGGAGATGTACAAAAAGGTGACACATCCTTCATCCTAATGCAACCTTGCAATTTGCAGTTTCTGCTGGACCTGCAGACTTCCATTGTCCCTGGGCATCAGGCATGCACAGGCACCCAGCTGCTTCCATGGCAACATAATTACCCAAAATCCTGCCAGTCTGGTCTTCAACAGCCTAAACAGACCATGACTTAACTCTTTCCTGCTTCCTCACCTTAAGTAGTCCCATGTGGACCAAGAGGTTTGTGATGAATGCATCTGAATTAAATGTGGCAGAACTGAAGGCTTTTTTCATCAAGGCATCTAAAAAGAGAAGCACATTATTTTTAGCAATACAGAAAAAGGACACCTATGGATTTTAAGATTAAGATGGCTCATACAGAAACTCAGCTGTTAAATGAGTTTTGTGACACTGTATCCGTTAAGATTTCATTCATCTCTGCAGCTATAAACTCTGAAACACACAGACAGGTAAAACCCCTTAAGTATAAGGGAGAAAAAAAATTAAAAGAATCCACCAGAACACACAAAGCCCACAGGAGAATTCCCACACTGCCAGGCTCCAGATGCAATACACCTCAGTCCTATGCAGCACCAGATACTCTGCTCAGTGCATTTGAGGTGCATGCTATGTGCATACATGCACAGAAACATGATCAGATGCACTACAGCACCAAGAGTTAGAGCCTTGACTTCTTAGAGGCCAGAAACAATTCACCTTTCATTTGAAACCACAAGGAATGAGAGAACACAATGAGAAAGTTTGTTCAGCTGTTTTCTGAGCTCCCTCAAGACCAATACTGTGCCACAAACAATGGGCAAACCAAGGCTTGAACCTCTCATGTCTACAAGGTGGGCAAGGCAACCCATTTTTGACCTCTGACAATTCTGTTTTCTTAGAATGGAGCAAATTCACTAGAGTGGCTGTAGAACAGTGCCAGACATTAACCAGGGCCCTCACTGCCAGCTGATGGCTACTTTTGTGGAATGAAAGTAATTGCCAGCTTCTACCTTTCCTGAAGAAACAGGAAGAAGAGTAAATACATACACACACACTTTGGACAACAGTAATGTCCCTTGTTGCATTTTTTACTGGAAACAACTAACAGGCATGAGCCAAGGTGCACCAGCTCAGTGAGGTGCCAATTGACTGTTTTTCCACTGACTGGATCCATAACAACTGCAGAGAACTATTATTTTACTGTTTTACAAAAAACAGTTTCACCATGTCCACGAATTCCAAACAAAGAAATTCCAAACTAGGGAAATGCACAGTACACCACTTTAAGTGGTCTTAAAAATAATTGATCCAGTTCTTTCACACAATACTGATAGCTCATGTATGGAAGAACTGAACTGCTGGGGGATTCAAAAAAGACAAAAGGCAGTGCCCAGGATTGTTTGAAAATTCCTATTTCCAAGCAAAAATATGAAGGAATACTATTAGTCCACACACTAATCAGACCTAACATGAATTACTAGTCCACAATACAGTGTGAGAAACAGTCCTTTGTGTGAACATTGGTTTCTGTGTCTTGCCCCATGATGGAAATCTCTGCTTACTGAAAAAATTAAAGATGTTTCAGACTGTAAAGAGAGACGTTAACTAGGAGATCTCTCTTTACAATCTCCTAACACTACACTAGGGAGGCTGCTTACAACACTTGTTAAATAAACAGCCTTGGAAAGGTAACTGACCTTGAAACACAGAACCACTGGCTATTGACGGCCCAGCATCCAGGAGATGCAGTAAGGGCAGCACTGGCCCACTACAACAGCAGCTGTAACAGAGCCAGGCTTTGGCAGCACAAAATATGCCAGGTTCAGAATGAACCTTCCACTCCACACAACAGCAGGGCACAGCTTGGCACTTTGTTATCTGCCAGGGACAAAAAGGGCCAAAGGCTTGGCCTACAGGGGCCTGGCCCCACCTTGCAGTGATGTCTGGGGAACTGAACCAGGTCACACCACAAAGTGAAGAAGGGCCCAGTCACCTGTTGTTTCATGCACTGCTGTTTTCACTGGGGCTTCATCTTTAAAGACTGAGGATATCCTTAGGAGAGTTGCAACTACTTTCTCTACATCAGATGTATCTGTCTAAAAGAGAAAAAAACAAAGAAATCAGTTCACTGCTAGACAGCTACAGAACATGGGTCTCTGCTAGGGCTGTGGCAAGAATTACAGTCTTCAGCTGACTTACATCAGTTTTGCCTTGGCCATATTACAAGGCACAAGCAGTACAAACAGAATTACTCTATGTAGAAGCTCTGATGCCAGTTTAAGCATTAACTGCACCATCTGCTTCCATAAAGTTCTTTTAGATCACAGGAAAAAAGATGCAAATCTAGGTAGAGTTATCACCTCTGCCCATTAAACAATTTTGAGAGAAAAATCAAGCCCAGACAGGCACCAGCTCACCTACCTGCTGAGCTATCAGCACAGAGCACTTTGGTCCTAGTCGCAGCAGCTTCTCTGGGGATGGGAAAGCAAGGAAAGTGGCAACATCCACAGGAGGAGATGGCACTGGAGTTGAAGCCTAGAACAGGCAGAATGCACCTCAAGTTTATTCTTGGAAGTAAATAAATGGGTTCAGCAAAGGCTAATGGGACAGGTCAGGGCACAGCTACACCAGGTCAGAATTTGCCCAGTTTGAAAACAGCCCAAGGCTGACCTAAGCCCAGAGCAGGAACAGCTATGATATGTTAACACAATGGGATGGCACTGCATGGACAAGGTCCCCACCATTTTCTGAACGTGGAAGACTTTCTCCATCCATGTGTTGCTACAACCACTACTCAGCCTTTCCCTCCATGCATGTGTACAATACACACACTTATACAAAACACATTTTTCAACTAATTCATGTTCTTTATTTCCTGAACATTATCTCCCTGTTACAATAGTGTCAGCCCATGCAAGAATGTGACTGCCTGTCAGCACTTCAAGTTCAGACTCCAGAATCTCATTTCCTCCTTTACTCTCCTCCAGTTGACGAAACAGGAGTCCATCTGGAAGTAAACTTACCTGTGAATCAATTATCTTCTTAGGAGTTAGTGATTCCTGTTCTTCCACTCCTCTCTCCTTCAGCTGTTGCTGTTCTTCCTCTTCCTCCTCCTCATCTTCATCCTCCTCCTCCTCCTCTTCTTCATCATCATCCTCCTCCCCTTCATCATCACTAAGGTTTGAATGTTACACATTCCATCAATTACACACGTGGAATTCCTGTACACTGGGACTCAAAACTTTTCAAGAACAAAAGAGCAGCCTCTCCTCAATGTCCTACTGCAAGCAGCACATCTCACCTCCAACACACCAAGAGGACACCCAATCATCAGTCACCCAGCAGAGAATAGCACGAAAAGATCAGCAAACACAATCAGTAACTCATGCTAAGGTAAGTCCATCAATGAAAACAAGACAAGCTTAAGACGCATCCTTGGCAGTGCTCCAACACTCAGATCAACATCCATCAGCAATGAGAGAGTTCTTATTTTAAAATGAGATAGGTGAATGAAAGTGTTGATGAAAATCATCAGAAAACTTCTGATTTAAACTCTGGTACCATGCCTACCTCAAAGATCCCAGCACTGATGCCATATTGAAGCCTTCCAGGATCTCATGGAGTTGCTCACATACCTCTTCTCCCAGACAGTTACCTAGGTTGATAGAGGAAAGGAAGTAGACTTGACAGATGCACACAAGTTTGTTCTTGAGGATTTAGCTGTATATTCTTGTCTATCTGTTGTTTCTGAAATCAAACAGTTATATGCCATTTCTGCGCAACATCTTAGAGGCAGCAACACAAACTGCACTTATCAGACAGAATCAAACAGTTGTTAAACAAACTTCAGCAGCATTACACAATGGTTGGAGATGAAAACCCCCTAAATGTTTCAGAGTGTGTTTGAGAGGCTTACTGTTAATTCTCTAAATAGCTCTTGTTCTTAGTGATTCTAAAACAAGGACACACAGCACAGCACCAGTGAAATGCAGTGACCCAAGGTATGAACAGCAAAAGCCAACAAAAGTCAGTTTTCATACTCTTCTGCAGAGCTGCACACAAAGGTTTTTTTTGCAAGTATGAACTGAGATAGCACTGAATAATTAGTCTTACTGAAAACAGGTACAGATATCAGCTTAATCTTTCCACCTTATGAGGTGTACCAAAAATGCTTAACAATTAAGAGTTCATGGTTTAAGAAAACTTTCAGGATCTAACCATTTCCTGTCCCAACGTCATGCAAGTTCAGCTACTGAGTACTGTTTTTTAGATGCTGACAATTGCAAGAATAGAATGTGGTTCTGTCAACATTCCTCCTAGTAGTTTCTCATTGGAATCAAACTAGACATACTTTGATCTAGCAAACTCACATACCATTGAGATCCAACTTCTCCAACTCTGTCTTATCTTCAATAGCTTCAGCAATAGTCAGAGCAGCATCTCGTTTGATCTCACAGAAAGACAAATTCAGTTCCTAAAATGCAGAAGAACATTTTGTCTGCAGAATTCCTATTAATATCTATCCTGTCCACAAATTTCATGTCCTCACAAGTGTCTTGGGAAAGACTTATTTGAAGAGACTCGCAGCAAGAAAAAAAGCATTATTAATTGAAAATAAAGCCTGACATACTCCTACCTCATATACTTAAAGGGGAGTTTTGAAACATACTGGTGTTAAGAGCAGCACTATTAAAGGTGGTAACTTTAAAATATCTGCAGATCACTACTCACCTAAAAGGTAGCAGACATTTTAGCCCTTGGCAGTCAGCTGACTGGAGACCTTCACTTATCAAGGGTCACAAGACCACTGAAAACTCACACTCCAGTAAGTCTAACAGAAGAAGGGCAGCTACTGTACTAAACAGATTGCAAGTTAAGGCCTTCAAAAAACAAGCCATGAGTGGCACTACTTCTGACAGACCCAGCCAACACAGAAACCATGTGGACTAGTAAGAGTGAAGTTATTCAACAGCCAGACACCATCCCCCACCATTCCACATTGTGCTCAATCAATCCCTTCCTGACAAGAGATTGAATATTAACAGCAGCAGGGAAGCAGTCCTTGAACAGAATGAATCAGCTGCAATTGCTTCATGCTGCCCTCCTTTAACCATTTCTGCTCTGGAAAAAAAGGATTTAACTTCTGGCTGTTCACCTCAATACCCCATTACTTAAGTTTTCTTGGGAGATTCAGACAAGTTCCAGTAGAACCAGCAGACGCCCAAGCAAGGGATCACACACCACAAAGAACCTACTTCTTTCTCTACCAGGTTCATACATGCAAATAGATACTAGATTAATTTTTGTCTTTGACTGCAAGATTAGGAATCACATGTTCAGCATCTGTCTCAGGGCAGCTCTGACTCATGGCAGGTGTTTCTAGAGATCCCAGTTTGCTTACGTTATTAATTTGACTTGAGCCTATCCAGAATGTTGTCTGATTCAAGTCCTGTGCAAATATTGATGTAGGAGGCTGTGGTATCACCAAAAAACTAAAAATACTTGGACCCTTGATTGATGCTCTGACAAAGAAAAAGATGCTCTGACAAATTAACTTTATGAGCTATGAAATGCCAAAGAGACTACAAGCTGTTGGTGAAGTCCCCTTCATGTCAGTCCCAATTCCTGAAGCTCTGGGAAGTTCTAACAGCAGGTACTGCCATTATCAGATTTCTTGAGTAGCACTTGCTGAGTTGAGCCAACAGCTGCAAAAACATCAAGCAAAGACTGAAGAGATCACTGGTACACCTCCACATAGCACAGCCCCAAGCTGGATGGGGGATGCAACTGATCTACACCACAGCTTGTTGCTTTTCAGTTGTGAGCACAGAGCCTGCATGGAACTGAATCCTATCTTAAAGTAATCAGTAGCAGTAGGAGAATGAACAGAACAAAATGGAAAACTCTGCATTTTTCAAAAGCACTGGACAGCAAGCAGACGATACCTTTAATTTATGAAGCCCTTCTTTAACAGCATCAGCAATAGCAACAGCACCCTTGGAACGCACCAGGCAGTCCCCAAAGTTGATCACTTCAATCTGCCGAAGCGCCTTCAGGGTCTGCAGAGCAAGACAGCACAGATTTGAAAGTAGACATGCAAGTAAGTGAACATCCTATTGCTTCTGGAATGTCATCTTGCCCATTGCAGCACAACATGTAGTTCCACCAACCCAAAGGTGCTAATGCCAACTAGACTTGAGACAAAACCCAAAGCAACTGCTTAAAACAACTCACCTCTGCCATGGCCACAGCTCCTTTCTCTGTGAAGGTGTTGTCATTCAAGTTTATAACCTTAAGCAGTGGGTTGATAGCAAAGGCCTGTGCCAGTGCTGTTATGCCAGGATGGTTAATTCCATTCTGTGGCATATGGACTTCTTCTAGAGTGCCAATGATCTGGAAAAGGATGTAGATAAAAAAGGCTTTTAGAAAACATACTTCAGCTCAAGAGTATACTGCTCCACTCTTAGGATTTACTTTAAATTGTTTGAGTTTCACAACTTCATCAGTTCTTCTACAGTGAATTATTTACCAGCAATGCTGTCACATATCTAAGTGAAATCAGACACATGGTAAGTGTCAGATTAACACAAAGCCCCGATTCAAAGAGACACAAGTATCATTGTGCTATATGCCTACTCTAAATAAGCTAAAACAAGAGTTCCTCACCTGTGGTTCAACAACACTGAAACAGACCACACAACATCACTTTAATTTTCTAATTCAAATCTACATTTTGCCCTGACTGCAGAAGCAAACATGTAAAGTTAGTACAAATATGGTTTATGGACTAAACAGCATGTCACATAACACAATAATTAATCCCATTTTGGTCATGCCATTCAATCTTGATTCTCCATGAACCACATTGTTATACAGCTCTTAAGTATTTAAGAAGTCTTATTTTTGCCATGATTACTGATTAATCAAAATCACATCTAGGCAGTTCTTTATGAAAAAAAACCAGCCTGTAACATCATTGTTAATATACCTGACAATATACATTATAACAGAAGTCACTTCTAGCAGCAACTGAAGTAAGAAAAGGGAATTAGGTGGCCCCAACCACTGTGAATTCTCTTCCTCCAACAGAAGTGCAAGTGGGCCAGTGACAGCCAGAGAAAGCCAGGCAACATTTCAAGCCCTGACCAGATGATTCTAGCAAAAACACTGGGCTGCTTCTGCCAGATGACTGAATAACTAAGCAAGGCAGCATTCAAGAGGACAAACTGGGATACCTACCCCAGTGCCAGCCAACAACCATTAACACAGACAGGAAAAGAAATAGGACTATTATATTACTCAGGAGATTACTATTTCTCCCTCAGGTAACTATTTTACACAGCTACTAGTTATGTTTGGAAATTCAGGTCACAAACACTCAGTCACCCAATTCTAATTCCACTTGTTGAAGACTCCGGTTTCAGCAGCAAGAAACATCGTGACTTAAGTGAACAAACCACCAGCTCCTGCCTCCAAGCTGAGGCAAACTCTGTGTGCATCATCTTTAACACAAGCACTGAAACATACATTGCTCCAATTTGCTGTCAAAGCAGCTCTGGTTTGATACTCACCCCGAAGGCCTCAGCCAGGGCAGTGGCACCATCATTCTCCAGACGATTTCTGCCAGCCACAAATATTTTTAAAGCAAGAGGCTTGCCCTGGGCGCTTGATTTCCTGTGACACTCTTTCAGAGCAGCTGCCAATATCTAAAGATAAAACAAACAATTTATACACCCCCTGCATATCATTCTACAGGAATTCTACTGTGTTTTGTAGAGCCACCTCTCAAGAAATACTTTGGGCATCACTGAAATGCACCTGTTCATACAATAGGGTATACTACAAAACTGTCTCTACCCACAACATTTGCACACCACATGGTCTTAGGCAAGCATTGATAATTTTGTGACACTGAAACACACTGAGCCATCAAGAACATTCTACTCTCAATCAGGCAAGCAATGGGTAGAACGTTGACCATGAGCTACCAACACACACTTGAAGCAAAGGAAGTCTACTGGGCTGCCTTGGGAAAAAGCACTCACAGCAGGTCAGATCCTTCCCTACTCAGCCCTGTGAAATTAATCCAAGCACAGTGTCCAATACCAGGCTCCTACATGGATATACCAGGCTGAGTCCAGCAAAGGGTGCCAAGGATGATTAAAGAACTGGAGAATTTACTCACTAGGATAATATTGACCCCTGAGATTATTAAGGCTAGAGAAGAAAAGGCTCTGGGGAGATATTATCCATGCGTAAAAACAGCCAGAACAACAAGATGAGGGAGAAGGTGGTATAAAGAAGGCAGTGTCAGACAAGGGCACACAAGCCAGTGCAGAGAAAAATACCGTTTTAACACAAACTCCCTTTTTTACTGTGAGGGTGGTTAAACACTGGAATAGACTATTCATAGAGCTTGTGAAGTCTCCATATTCAAAACCTGACTAGACACAAGCTTGAAGAATCTGGTGTAGTTGCCTTGAGCAGGGGAGTTGGGAGCAATCACCAAAGATCCCTTCCAACCCCATTCCCAAAGATGAGACAACCCTTACCTTGCCACCACCAATGCCCATGCCACAGTTATTGAGCTTGAGTTCCTGCAGAGTGTAGCACGCAGGGCTCTTCAGCAGAGCCTCAAAGCCACGCACACCGTCTGGCCCAAAGGCATTGTCACTCAGGTCCAACTCCACCAGCAGGGCTCCAGCAGTGATGAGTGCATCCCCCAAAGAGATCTGTAAGGAAACAGATGGCAGTGGGTGGGAGGGAATGGAATAACTTTTACTGACAGCATCACTGCAGTGGCTAGGTATGACAGTGATGTTGCAAAAAAAAATTTCCACTTTGAAGACATTCTGCAAAGCTGCATGGGGAAATAAAACTTGACTGCTAAACCCAGAGAGGAAATTGTGCAAATTAAGCTAAAGATAACCATAATGCAGCTATTCCATCCCTTTAGATCAAATACTTCTCAAAGTGAGTTTCCCTCTCTACACTGCTGAAAGAAATATGGTTTTCACCATGTTGAGCATATGGTCTGGCTTCACAGGACTCAAGGAGACAGGGAGCTCTGTAATGGTCTTAGAAGACACAGCCATATGATTTATTTAGAAAGCTTAGCTCTCGTTCTATCTGTTGGGTCATGAAGATGTTTTTCCCAGTGAAAAGCTCCTTCACTAGCATGGACTTGTATTTATCCTGTAATCGACTCCTCTCCACCTCATACAGGAAGAGCAAAAGAGAATCACTTACCTATTCTGAGACATTTAGTGTTAACAGCACAGAGAAGGATCACCTCTGTACCAAAATACAGACTCCCACAAAAAGCATGACAGGTGAGAAAAGAGGTTATCTTAGTCAGAAGTCTCAGATCTAGTTTTTACTTACCAAAGCAGGAGGGATCTCAGACCTTAGCCTCCCTGTGAACATGTCACTCCAATGACACCTCTAAAATAAGAAGCATACAGATAAAACCCACTAAAATATTTAGGTCAACACAATTGTAATAAACATTTACACATACAAGCTGCATTACATCGCTGGGGACACCTTGATGCTGTCTCCCTTCCCTTGGGTTGTTATTTGATTGTACTGAAGAGTTGCAAGAACCAAAGTCACAATCACTTCACTTGCAAGGACCAAGTAACTGAAATGCACACCATAAACATTATACAAGAATTCTTGCTTGTGTTCAAGCTGGAATTTCTTTTCTGCTGAGAAAATTACCACAGAAAAAAGCAAGAGGAAACAGAAGAATACATTAGGAATGCAGGTTTTACTAAGGTATGAAGCTCAGCAATCTGAACTTACTTGAAAAGCCACACTTGGGTGATTAATGTGTATCAATGTTTCATAACCACTCTCCTTCAAGGGACAGTGTAGTGTCTCTAGCAGCACAGCATCCCCTTAACATTACGTTAGAGCAATAATAGGAAAACATAGCTTGGGCAAAGATAAACCTCCTGTTGCATTTCCTCCATTATTTCCTCCCTACTCAGACATTCTCTGAAGACTCACTCTGCAGAGGATCTGACTCAGCTTTCCAGAAGACTTCATTTGAACTTAATGTTTTGTTGCCATAGCCCTTTGTTTACAGATGCTGCCTTCAACAGAGCCTCTTCCTCACACAACTTCCCAGCTTTAAGATTGGAAGCCTTCTAAACAGGAAGCTAGGAATGCAGAAGGTATTCCCATTATCCCAAAGCCTCTAAGTTACACTGTATTTTCATAACATTGCCCTTCCTACTGGAAGAGCCACCAAGCAAGGTTCAGGGGTAACTCAAGGCAGGCTTCTGCAGGAAGAGTCCAGACGGGCCTTCAGTATTTCCACATTATTTCTTTCCCTTGGCTACTCCCCAGCTGAGAATCTCACCTTGAGCTCACTTTTCTTCTCCAAGGCTTTGGCAATAACCTTTGCTGCCTCCACACCCACCGTGTTGCCCTCCAGGCGCAAGGCTTCCAGGCCATCAAACTCCTCGATTTGCTTGATCACTTCTTCAGCTGCAAGAAGCAGATAATCCAGTTGGCCTTTTAACCATTGTCTTGGTTACCACAGGAACCCTCTGAGACCCAGTTAAACTTGTTCAACCTCTACCAAAAACACCTGAACAACATTATGTGAAAAGACCCTGAAACAGCAATGGGAACAGAGCTAAAGTGTCAGGTCACCAGAGAGAACATTCTCCATTCCCTACCCTGACTTCTCATAATTTTTTTCTCGTTCTATTCTGATAGACATCCTCTTATTTGCAAAAATAAGTTTCTTTACTTCCCAAATAAAACTCCTCTGACATTCAGCACATGGTTTAAAAGCTAGAGTGCACGTCTCTACAAAGGTGCAAGGACTAAGTTAAAAGTTGATAGGAATTGGTGTCACATCCACATGAAAAAGTTCCCACTGAGTGGCAAAAGTAATGTCTGCTTAGCATACACCTCAGGGTGGAACAACGTAACTCTACAGTAATCCTATGCAGGGCAAAGAAGCAAGCTGCAGTCTCTCCTGCCAATGGGCATTTGTTGTTGTTGTTCCCAAGCTCCAAGGCCTTTCCCCATAGTTCAGCGCCTTTGAACTACTAAAATGATCTACAAAAAAAGCTTCAGCTCTGTAAAAAAAAAAAAAAAAAGTACTATAGCAAATAACCTTTCTGAAAAACATGCTATTTTTCTTGGTGAGGCAGAAATGGTGATCTAAGAATACATACATTTTCTCTAGATGTTTACATTAGCAGCCACTCTAAGACTTATTGTAAAACACATACATCAACAAGACACAAAGAAAATGAACTATTGCAGCAGGCTGACATATCAGCCCACTCCTCTGTGCATGTCTTGTTCCAAGGGCTGTAATGCACTTGTTCACTGTTTTTAAAAGGAGCACTGACTTCTGATGCCCAGTGACTGTCAAAAGCACTTAGAGAGAACACCAAGAACACAACAATCACAAACCAGGCACCCAAACCCCAGTTACAGCAGCTGCAGCACTGCCAGGGCACCAGAAGGGAAGGAAATGTCTCTATCAGAAGCAGCTGTAGCTGACAGACCCCTGAATCACAGATGTGTTATGACAACTTATCCATGCAGGAGGTTTACCACCAGATTTTACAACTTCAAGGAGACACTTCCCAAGCACAAGGGTATTGTCTCTTACCATCCTCAGCTGTGTTGAGTTTAAGGCTCTGGCCTTTGAAGCTCAACTGTCCACCACCCACTTTGGTTTTGGCAAGTGACTCTGCAAGCTTAGTGATGTCTTCTGAAGCCATTTTCCCACTTTTTCCAAAAGTTAAGAGCTGTCAATTAAAAAAACTGTCATCATAAAAACAGAATCACAATACAAAATCAGTATGAATAACCATGTTTATTTGAACACTAATGTGGTTTTTGTTACTCAGATATCTAATTGAGTTTTCAGTGTCATTAGTACTTTCCCCAGAGCTCAATTAAGACTGCTAGGCTAGATTAATATTCCAAAGCCAACCAGTCAGATGGTGCTGATTCTTCCAACAGTGACAAGACTTGGGTTTTGATGATGTTATTACACTTCATAAATAAACAGTAGGTAAAACTATGGATTAAGGCCACATTAAGACATTACTCTTTGTGCAAGACTAACAATTACAACGTAATATTCCTCTCATCTCAAACCCCATTCTTTAATTATATGTGCTGCACGCTTCCCCTGCTCTCCAAAGCAAGCTAGAATGAACACAGTTGCTTTTCCTTTCCAGTGATATCCCCAGTAGTGCCCTTGTCAGCACAGTTCCAGAACCACCGAGTTGCTGAAAACATTGTGTGTGCTGCATACAAAACTCTCTCAGCTTTCTGGGTGCTCTTTCCCTTCAGATGTTCCACACAAATTCATCACACATTAAACAGGATGATCTTACACTCACAAGAAATTAGTGAACATTTAGCCTTGAGGCACAAGTTTGAAGCTAGCCATGGCTGGTAGCATCTGCATAACATTATTTAATGAATATTAATCACTGTGTGAAGGAACTGGCCTCCATCCATTGAGCAGGATAAACAGAGTACATTTCTTATCCCACTACCTCCACTGGGATAAAAGACTACACACAACTAATGCTTAGAAACCACACACTTAGACTTCAGACATCAGAAGGGATGAAGTTTCATTCCTACAACAGAAAACTGGTTCCCTTCCATTCTTGTCTGATTTAGAAATGACCCCACACTCTTGTTGCTCTTTGAGCTCAACAGCACTGATTTTAAAATATCCCCTATACAAAAGCTGTATATACATACTTTCCTCCTGACACCCCTCTGTGAAGCCTCCAGCTTCCCCGGAGCATGGCTTCTCTTCAGGAGTCTTTAATTTTAATATTGCTTTTGGAAATGATGGGGGGGAATCTCCAAGGCTGAAGAACATCATTTTCCTAGGATGACTAACCTCTCAAGTAGGTGCTGTCAGTAGAAAGAAACCCACGTACCTTACTCCACTCCTACCACACCACACAGACACCAAACTCGTGTACACTCCCAACCTCTGCCAATCCAACATCAAGATGGAAGAAAAAGAGGACATCCTTCAAACTATGAAGGCTTTATCAGACAGGAACAGAAGTTAATATCTGCAGAAGTCGGTCTGTTCACCTAGTTCAATTAAAAACTTCACTTCTAAAAGCCAGTTCCATTCTATTATGATCATCTTCTTTACAGATATACTCATCCTCCTGGCTTGTCTTTCCCTTGAATCTCCTTTAACATTCTTCACCTTACACACAGACTACCACCTAATCTCAACATACAAATCCAGCATCACATCCTGAAGCATGTTTTATAGCACACGTCAGCCACACCCAACTGTCAACCTACCAGAAGTCTCTTCACTACTAATTGTTCTACATAGAAAGCTTTGGGGCAAAAAGAAAAAAAAAAAAAAGGTTAGTCTGTTTGGCAAACACAACCAAGATCTGGAAATGCCTGAAGACAGGTTTCCTTTTCACTTAAAGGCTGTATGAAACCTTACACTTCCCGATGATCAAAAAAGTTAGTTCAGACGACTGCTTTAATTACAACACTTCGTTGACCCCAACAGACAACACACCGGCTACCTGCTGCTCGCCCAGCAACGGGGGGCCTGGCAGCGCGGGGCGACAGCCCGAGGGCCCCTCCCCGCCAGCCCCTGACAGCTTCCCCGCGCCGCTCGCTCCGAGGGCGGCCGCAGGCTCCTCTCCTCCCCGCGGGAGCTGCCGGGCGCCGGGCACACGCTCGCCCCCCGCCCCGCGTGACGGGGCGCAAGGCGCGGCCGGAGCGCCCTTTCCCGCCCCACGGGGGAGCGGCAGCGCCGAGAGGCGCCCGCGCGTGACCCGCGCCCGCGAGGGGGATCCCGCCTGCGCTTGTGGGAGCGCCCCCCGCCGGCGGGGCCGAGGAGCGCGGCAGCCCCCGGGACCGCCTC
>VZTJ01001513.1:313536-377736 GCA_013397795.1 Orthonyx spaldingii | reverse complement strand
TCACGCCGCCGCCGCGCCGGGGCCGCTGGGTGAGGGGCGGGCGGGGGAGGCGGAGGATTTGAACGCCGGCAGTTCTGCTGCCCGCGCCGGGATTGGCTGGCCCGGCCGGCCTCGCCGCGCGGCGCGGGGGCGGGACTGCGGAGGCGCGCGCAGCGGCGGCCGCGGGGCACGCCGGGAGCTGTAGTCCTTCCCCTGCCCGCGGCTCCGCCAGCGGCCTAAGCGGGGCTGTGTGCAGGCCACGCGCACAGCCCGCCTTCGCGGAGTGTCGCTGGGGGAGTGTCGCGGAGTGTCGCCCGCAAGCCCGCAGGTGCGACACGAGCACCTTCTGGTGTGAAGCCTCGCCTTGATAATGTCCCTGGGGGGTCTCCTGTTTCTACTTGGCATGTTACTGTCAGACCGTTCTGCTAAGGAAGGCATTTCACAGAATCACAGAATCAGTTAGCTTGGAAAAGACCTTTGAGATCATCGAGTCCAACCTGTAAGCAATCAACACCTTGTCAACCAGACCATGGCACTGAGTGCCATGTCCAGTCTTTCCTTAAACACCTCTAGGGACAGTGACAACACCACCTCCCCGGGCAGCCCACCCCAATGCCAATCACCCTTTCTGTGACGATGTTCTTCCTAATGGCCAACCTAAACCTCCCCTGGCACAGCATGACTATGTCCTCTCATCCTGTCGCTTTCACCCTGGAATGCAAAGTCATTCCTGCTTAAGGATGCAAAAGAGCCTTGGTTTGTGTGACAGCTTTGTGCGCACACCATGCGTGACATTTTATTCCCGAGTGTAGAAACAAAAGTAGATCGGATGAGGCCAGGTGAGCTGTGCACAGACCTGCCTGCTACCGCAGTGGGTTTGCACAGCACCTCAGTCCCTCCTCTGCAACTTGCAACCTCCAGGTACCCATGTAGGCACCATTTCAGGTGGCAGATACCTGGTGAGATCACTATTGAGGCGGGCCATAGGTAGGATTTATTCTGCCATTTAGTCCCAAAACATTGTAAGAGGCATTTTCCAGTCTCTCACAAATTTCCCAACTGTGGTTTTAGTAAGCAACAGCAAATGCTTACATGGACCCAAGAAAAGAATGTCAGTAGTTGATGGTTCTGGGTGGCCAGTCTCATAAATAGGAAGAGAAGTTTCTTTTGCAACTGAAGAACATTAAGAACCACTTAGGCACTAGACTATGATTGTGTGTGAGATGCATAAAGGTGCCAGAATACGTAGATCTGATGAGGGAATAAATTAGTGTGATCTCAAGAAGAAGCTTGAACCTGAAAAATATAAGCAAGAAATTTGGCACTGGATATTAGTTCGTCACAATTTTTAGTAATACACAGGATCTTATCATATACATCAGATTCCCTTCCTTGTCATTGTCCCAAATATCGGGTGTGCCAGAGGGGCAAGAATAAAGTCATTGACTGTAAGTGCAGCTATATTGGAATGTAGGTGTACCATGCATAGACCCATACATTCATTCTTCCTACAAAATAGCTTCACAAATCTAAGTAACTTTTATGACACTGTATTTAGGTTGTAGTTTGTAGCAGGGATTTGCAGTGTTTTGACTCTTGCTGATTACCTACACATGAGACTGAGACCTCAATAACTGCGCTTGCAAACTGTGAAAATCTTCACGTTAACTACTAAAGAAAGATTTTACTTCATGAGAAGAGTGGTACATGCAGAGTCATGGCCTTGCAGGACACCTCTCAGTCTTATAGGCAAAGGAAATTGGGATGGAGGGAAGCACAGCAGGACATTCAATTGAGAAATGCAGTCTTGAAAATGCATGTTCTTAAATTAAAAACCAGTGCTTATTCCAGCATAACTCTTGATTGTGTGTGCATTTTGGTTTTGTTCCTCTTTTTCCTCATCTTCTCTTAACCTTTCTTCTCATCCAGTCGTGATGGCTTTTCCTTTCACGGGTGCTGCAGGGTTGGAGGTGTCCTGGGCTCTGTGACTCATTTGGTGATGGCTCAGCGAGGCTGCCCTCCCACTGTGATCTGGCATATCTGCTCTCCCTGTGTTTACTTTCTGCCTCCAGACCTGCTCCACCTTTCTTCTGCCCCAAACCACGCCATTGACAGGATTTGTCATTTAACGTACATTTTGCCCAGCAGCTTCTGCACCAGAGGCCCAGCTTGGGTAGGTTCTACTCATTGTCATGGTGTCACTGCCTTAAATTAAGAAATAACAAATCTTCTGATTAGTTAATAAAAATAAACGTTGTCTTACCCATGGATAGTAGCAATCTTTGGATCAAAATCAATACCTAAAAATATGCATTGTGATAAAATACTGTGAAGACTGTTAGACAGAGTTCTCCAGCGTCACAAGGTACACTATACAATTCACAGCCTATATATCATAAATTATCAGTTTATTGTGTTGACAATGCTGCCAGAAGCCAATCCTGCTCAGTATAATAAAGCCTTCCCTTTTCTGATCAACATGTTTTAAATATTAAACAAGTTTAATACACTTCAGATGTTACCTTCTATCTGCCTTTGAATCTTGTCAGAGTTGTATAGTTGCAAAGCACAAGGTGACATTCTTGTGGGTCACTGTAAATAGAGAAGTGAGACAGGAGTAAACATGTCACTGATTACATTAGGGAAAAGCTGGTAATTTAAGCCAGTGTCAGTCTGGAAATTATTAATCTAATGGTAGACAGAATCCTTTAGGGAGAAGGAAACTATTTTACCAAGCAGGCTGTACCGGGAGATGAGCATAAAACTCATTCCAGAGGGTTATTTGAAGTTAGTGATAGTGTACCTAATGTGGGCTGTGTGTCTGTATCTTCACAACCACTGCCCATGGTGGAACATGTGCCACTTGGCCTCCCTAGCAGCAGCTCTGTTCCTGGGGCTCTGCCAGCATGGACTGCTATGGTGATTCAGTCCACTTCTGGAAATATTGAGGGATTTGGGATGAAAACAAGCCAAAAATCCAATTCCAAAATGTGTCTAAACTCACATGTGTATACATAAATATAAATATATATATATGCATCTACATGCATATAATATATATGTAGATCGCATACTACACAATCATATAAAATTTAATATTAATATGGTTTATATCTGTATATATGCACACATGGTGCATATATGCATCTACATATATATATAAATAACATGTGTGTATATATATGAAATATATGTAATTGTATAATACCCAATCATATGAAATATAATATTAATTAAGATATAGAGCTTTATATTTTTTTTGGTTGGTTTTTTGTTTGTTTGAGTGGGGTTTTTTTGGTTTTTTGTTTGTTTGTTTGTTTTGTTTTTTGATTTTTTGGGGTTTTTTTTGTTTTTTTGGGTTTTTTTTGGTTTTGTTTTGTTTTATTTTTTGGATTTTTGTAGTTTTGGTTTTTTGGGTTTTTTTTGGTTTTTTGGTTTTTTTGGTTTTTTTGTTTTGTTTTGGCTTGGTTTGGTTTGGTTTTTTTGGTATTGCATATTCCTTTCTACCCAAAGATTTATGTTTTCAGACGATCTTATTTACAGGGAACCCCCTCAGCAGTGCAGCGTGGAGTAAGTAAGGTCTGGCTGGAGCAGATAATTGCTCTGCCATCAGCGATGGCTCTGGCCCCCGTCCAGCGAACATAAACGGGTGGGCAAAAGGGTCACTGCTTCACGTATGTGATAATCCCAAGGGGAGGGTCTCATAATTCCGTTCCTCGCTGCGTTCGTATGCATGCAATCCCTCTGCAGAGGCAGCTTTGCTTTCTCTTGGGGTATATTTTTTTTATATCAGCAAAGACAACCAGGAAGAAAAAAATGTTGCATTAAAATTAGAACGAAGAGTCGACTGCTGAAGCGCTTTATTTTTGAGATTTTTTTTTTTTTAAGCCTAATTCACCTTAAAGAATCTCGAAACCAGCCACAAGGGAAAGATCTGTGAATTTTTGTAATGGGAAGCGGTAGCCTCTAGGGCCCAGAGGATACGCAGGGAGGCATTTTCTCTTGCTGGTGCAGCTGAGAGCGAGCGAGAGCGAGCGAGACCTGGAAATGAAAGTAAAGAGATCAGGAGGCACATGGAGGGAGCTGCAGGGGCAGCCGATCCAGAAGCAGAATGCTGCCTTCTATAATTAAATAGCACTTACTATTATTATTACTTCTAGTAATAATACATTAATAATATCTCTAGTAATACAATACCATTTATCAAGGAAAGTTTATACATAGTGTAAGGGGGAAAACCCGAGGAGAGGTGAGTTCTTTATTATTATTTTCGGGGGATTATTTTTGTCTTAAATCAATGCTGTATGTGTGTGTGTTTGTGTATGTAGAAAGGGGTGGACTTGAGAAACAAGAAATTCTGGATGTTGCTTCATTAGAAAGTAAAGGTTTCAGATAGTAACTGCATACATGAAAGGTTGTGTAATTGGAAATTTAAAAAAAAGTGGTGAAAAATAATACGGATGAGATTTTGAATCTAAATCCTCTTCCGCCAAAAATGTGGGGTTTGGAAAAAAAAAAATTGTCAAAGATCCTAATCCCACCCCCTGGAAAAAAATGTGGTAGTAGTCTAAAATTGGATAGCTAGGGGAAAAGCCCCTGGGTTTATATGGAAAACTTAGTATTAATCGCGTGTGTGCCTGTTTTGTGTTTTGTAGGTTCGAGATGTGTGTTCTGGTCTGTATTTAGGCTGCAGTTTCCCCTTCTTGTTTGGTACAAACCCCATGAACCGGCAGAGAAGCCCTTTGGAACTGCTTTTTAAATGCACCTTCCGTAGGGTCTTCTCAAGTTTATCAAATAAGAAGATTGTGTTTTGGTTTTGTTGGGATTTTGTTTGTTTTGGTTTTAATTCTTTAATGTTTTAGACAGTTTCCGGGTGGCAGGGGACGTTATGTGTTGGGTTTTTTTTTTCTTTTTTTCTTCTTAAAGTCGCCTCTGAGACTCTTGGAGATGCGTGATTTTTAAGCGGATGGGGGGTGGGGAAGGGGGAAGAGTATGTTTTGGTTTGTTTTCCTTTTCCCGGGGAAGCCTGGATGTCTCCTGCCGCGGGAGACCCCTCCCCGCAGGGCCGCGGTGGCGGGAGTGCCGGGGTGTCGGCGTCCGGCAGAGCCGCGGGGGTGCAGGAGGCGCCGCCGGCTCCTCTCCGCTCCAGCGGCCGAGGTGGCGCCTCTCTCAGCGGCGGCCTCTACGCAAGGCCGGGGATCCGCGGCCTAGTGCTGGCAGCGGGGGGAGGAAGCGAGCGAGGGCTCCCGCGCCATCCGTGTGGGAACCAGCCTTGGGATTTAGTTTTTCAAATGAGGCAGGGGAATGCAAGCTGAGTGGGCAGGAAACCACGAGCAAGTGGCTTAGGGACCGGGCAGTGTCACCCCACCACCCTCTCCTTTGGCTGTGCTGCAGTGGGTGCAAGAGGAAGGGTGGCCTGTGGTACATGAGGGTGTTATGTGTGGAACACAAGGCTGAAGGGAGTGGAAAATGGGGTTGTGGGGGCTGAGGTGGTCAGTTGAGGCTTTTAGTCCCCGCTGCCATCCCCCTCAGGGAAACTTACAGAGTCACTGCTTTTATTTTCACTGAGGGGTGACCTGGTTGCTACCTTGCTCTGCATTCAGTGGGTGCAGTGAATATTGTTGGGTGTAGCTGGTGGCACCCCAATGACCCCAGTGGTGCTGCGGAGCAGGAGGGGCACTAGTGGGGTGCTGGGATGTGAGACGCTGGCTGTGGAAGTACCTTGGGGTGACCAGTGCAGGGAGAGACAGAGGGGTCAGGCCTGGTGGGCACAACACAGTGGTGGGGAATCCAAAAACTGTTGGCTGTGAGAAGCAGTCAAACCCAAGGAGTGGGGCATGGCAGAAAGCAGCTGCGAGAGTGAGCAAGAGCCCAAGTTTATAGGGAGCTCTGCAGCTTGTCCTTTGCTTAATGTGTGCCCAGTTTTCTATTCTGCTGCACCACTGAGGTGGCTAAACTGCAGCAAGTGAAAGACTCCCATGTTTCAGACCAGTGTATCCTGGAGCCTTTTTCCTGGGGAGCTCCAGTCTCAGCTTTACAACCTGCCACTTGCATTTCAGTGTACTTATTTCTGGCTGAAATGTTACAGTCAACACCTGGAAGTCAGTCAAGTGTCAACTCATTGCCATCTCAGAAATACAGTATGAAAAACTTTGTCCAAATTCAGCTCTGACAGAGTTATGAATAACACACGTGTCCTTGATAAGATAAATTCAAGTCTTTCTGTTCATCTCATGTTTCTACCATCTACCCATCTAGAGGATATCCACCCAGTTTGTGATTCAGTCTCCCAGTTCACTGGCTCGTGCTTTTGTCTGAAGGCAAGAAAACCATTTTACCTGTCTGTAGCATTTTATTCCTGTCTCGCACTTGGTTTGTAATTTATTGACAAACTGTGACTAAAGTTCTCTCTAGATACTGGACCAGAGAGGATAAATGTTTCTGGACTGAAAGGATAAGAGCTTTGTAGTGGAGATATAAATACTCAGGATTTGAATTTTGCCGGTGATTTGAGTGGATGAGTCTGGACAGAGAGATTTGGTGCAGGGGGAGACAAGTGACGCTTAAACGCAGTGCTTCATAAAATGTTTTCTACTGTGTTTCTAAAAATAGTTAGAAGATCAAGAAAAACAAGGCTAAACAAGCTTTGCACTTAAAATTAATTATGCAGTAGCTGTGGTATAGTGTGCAGCAGAGCTGAAGTGTTGCTTGTGTGAGTGGCTCACTTGTGTTAGGTTTGCTGCTGTAACAAGTGCATGGCTTGGTCTGAGTGTTAAATGAAACATGGTGAAGAGGCTGGAACGATGAGGCAAGACAGAAGTGACGGAGTTTGCTGGTGAGGTGGTGGGGGAGGATGTGTGAGGAGCAAAAAGAGCAGTCTGAATGGCAGCCTCCTGCAGTGGTTGGGGCAGGCAGGACAGGTGAGGGGTCTGCCACGCCTGAAGGAGATTGCTGGTGTGGAGTCATATCGAAGGGGAAAGAAAGGTAGCTGTTCCTGAGAGGTGTGCAAGAAGTTGTTGGGGCAGCAGTCTTAAGTGCAAAGTCATGACATAAGCCTGGGGGTGTGACAGAACTTCAGCAGAGAAAGCTGGTCACCCACTTGAAAGGAGGGAGGAATGTGGGCCAGCACCAGGGAGCAACAGTCTAGAGGGGAGATAAGGCCTGTGGTTCATGTCTAAAGAAGGCAGTGGAGGGTTTTGGGTTGAAAAACATTCACTCTGGAAGGGTAGAAATGCAGAGCATAAACAGCATGCAAGGCACAGAAGGTTGCCTTTTTACAAGGGTTTTGTAGCAAGGATCAAACTGTACCCGTGTCTTGTGGGACTTAGAGAGATGCAATAGGCTGGTCAGCCATCCACATGAAGCAATGGTGGAGGTATTCATGTTGAATGCAGTGGCAGTAGTGGTGAGGAGAGAAAAAACAGAAGGGGAGCTGCAGGATGCAAGAAGAGTTGGGTAACTCTAGAAAGGAGACATTCTGTAGCCATTCCCAGTAGTCCTTTGGCTGCACTCCAGGTTTGGGTCAGTGATGTTTGAATGCCTTTCTCTCTGGGCAAGCAGCAGTAATCTGTTCTCACTGTAACACAGACCCACTTCCTGCTGTGTACAATGTTTTAGCAGTGGGATCAGGGTAGCTGTGAGAACAGGTACTCATCTCTTCTTTACTGCTTACAGAGTGTTTTAAAGGCTGAGCTCAGAAAGAGAAATAGACCGTGTATCAGAAGCTTTTCAAGGTGGTGATCTGTTTTGTGGTTATATAAAATTGTAAAGGTGTGCCACAGCATTTTTGGAATGCAGCCATTGACTTTGTGAGGACCAGCCAGTGTTCAACTGCTCTCCCCACAGTTGCCAATAATCTCCCTTTTCATCAGATCCGTGGGCTGCTGCTTCACTTCCCTGACTTTAGTTCCCTCCAGAATGACTCATGTCAGGGAGCAGCAAGAGCAGGGTTGCACCTCCAGGAAGGAAAAGTGAGTAACTGAAGGTGATGGCAGTCACCAGCAATGCCCTCACTTATAGAGTACAGTCCCACCACACCTCAATAGTGTAGGCAGAACTAGATGCCAATAGCAGTGGTCCGTCAACAGTCCCAAAGAAAATGAGGTGGTGAATGTGGTCCAGGTCCACCCAGTGAGTCCAGTGGTAGGAGATGGTGCCAGAGACAGGACTGGGGACAAACTGCCTGCAGTGGAGGTCTAAGGTTTGTCCCAGAGATAGAACTGAGGACAAGTTCACCTACAGCATAGCCCAGAGAAGGCAGGACCTGGACCTCAGCTGAAAAGAAATGGAGCTCCTAGACCATGGACAGAGGGGCATAGGTGGGGGGTCCAAGGTGAGGCTGTTTGGAGTACTTCAAGCCTCTTTAGTGTGTTTGGGGACCAGAGAGCTGGAAATTCTTCCTTCCTCCCTGTGCTCTCTTCATGAGCTTTTGGGAGGGTCCCCTCGACTCTTTTGCCTCCTCCCCCCACAGTTCCTCTTGTAATTTCCTGTGGAGACTCTTTCCTCACTCTTGTCTCTCATGGCCCTCACAGTTCTCCTACAGTGCTCTAGGGTGGCTCTGTCCTCTTTCACGTCTTTTACTGCTGTCTTTGTGGAAGTGGTTCCTACTGCTCCTCTTCCCCTTCTCTGTTCTCTCTTACTTCCTCTGTCTTTGCAGAATTTCATACAAGGAGAAAAATTGAGCGAATTGCCTCTCTCTCCTTGTCTACCTCTCAAGCCTGTCTGCCTGTATCATTAGAGATGATATTAACCTCACAATCTCCTTGTTAAATTTCCTTCTTTCTTCCTGATTGCTCATTATCCAGGCTATTTATGAGTCAGTGTAGGTCTTCTGTTGGTGTTGTACTGAAGTATATCAGCTCTTCTCCATCACTTCTGTTAAAAGCTTATGTAGAGATGCTGATCCTCACTCACCTTGTCTGTTGGCTTTCCCTTTATTGCTGCACTGCCCATCCTGTTCCAAGTGCAGCTGCTTAAAATCTCCTACCTGCTGCTTGAACCAGATTGCTCCCAAATTTAATGTCTGATGACTTACAAACTGCACAGTGTCACTTTCAAGCTCTTGCTTCCTTCTGCTGCCACTTTTTTCTGGTCCTTCTCTCACTCCAGTCTTTCCCCCTTCCCCCAACTCTTCTTCTTGGTAAAGGGCAGGTATCAAGTGTACATTTTGTGTGGCACAGAGCACAATCAATATGGGCTTGCTGAGTTGTCAGGATTGATTTTTATGTACCTTAAAGGCCCCTTCCCCCTGTTCAGACTGAATGTGTTATTGATACTGCAAGATATCTTAGAATGGTAGGGATGGTCTTAATGCAAAAGGGAGCTGGATGATAATGCTTTCCAAGTTGTTGAAGTGTAGAGATGGAGAAATTACTTTAGTTTTTCTCATATCCTTTCAGAGGCAATCCCGGACTGGGAACATACAGTGTCTTCATCTCCATCTCATCTCAGTGTTTCTGTACTTGCTGCCTTTGTCTCCAAGTTCCTATTCCTCAAATGCTTAGCAGTATTTGTGGTCACAGCTGGTTGATGTGAAATTTGCTGTCACCAGCAACTCAGTTTTGCCACAAAGTGCCATCCTTTCTCCCCTTCATTATTCTTTTCTTGTGTGACAGACCTGTGTACCTTGGAGAAAGGTCACTGAGGAGCCATTCCAAAATTTGCTTCCAAACTGCAGAGGATGAAGTGCAGATAACTCTTGAGCCTTCCTAAGGTGCTGTCCACCCCAATTTAAAACACTGCAGGATAGGGCTCTGTTCTCTCTCCAAAGAAGTGTTCCCCAGTCTGTGCTGTTCTTGCCAGCTGATTTTCAGCATGAAATCCCCATTGCATGGATTCAGTGCTGTCCTTTTATGTGGACCACAGCAAGCAATTCCATCTCCTTTGCATCTCCCCTTGTGCTATACCTCCGTATACCTTATGTAGATAACTTGTTTCATATGCTGTGCAGTAAACCAGTTTAAATCTGTCCCAGATAAATAGTGGTCAGAATTGCTTATCATGGGAGGGTCTCAACACAAATTCCTGAAATGACTGCCAGTGCAGGCAAAGATGGTGTTGGTTTTTTTCCCTTTCCTAGAAGGCAGTCATGATAACAGTTGGTTCCCATTGCTTTATTTACTGGCAGCCTAAGTAGAGAGTTCAAATTGAAGTAATTCCTCTTTGCCCATGTATCCTGTCAGTGGCATGTGAGAAAAAGCAGATACTTGGTAGTGAGCTGCTTGCCGTGCTGTATCTGCAGTGTGGATAAATCATGGGCTTTGCTGTTCAGGGCATCTGGTCTGGAACATTTTGTTAGTAGTAAATTCTGGCACAAACAAAATACTGTGCTGTTTAATTGCCAGCAAGACCTAAAATGACTCACTTTGTGTTGTTTCTTTTTCTTCTTCCTCTACAGCAACTATAATGGAGAGACAGAAGAGAAAACAAGAAATAGAGAAAGGACTTCAGTTCATTCAGTAAGTGGACAATCGCAGTGTTCCCTGTGGATTTGGAGCTGGTTGTCTTTCTATCGAGGATTGCAGGAACTGAGTTTTTCCTATTCAGTGCTTTGGGTTTGCTGCATGGGAAAGAGATATTGTCTTGAGGATTTTCTCTGTGATTTCAGGGTGTTTCTTGTCCTTCTAGCTCCCCAAACTTGAATTTCTGTCATTTTAGTATCCTTGGGTTTTGCACTCCAGTGCAGTTCCAGGATGATCTTTATAGTCAGCATAATGCTAATAGTATTTGGATCTTCTACATCATCTTCAGCATGAAGATCTCAAAGTGCTCTCTCAACAAGGTTGTTCTGCCTTTGTTAGGAAGGGACACAGTGTTTCAATTCTGTAGGTGGGGAAACAAGGTACATAACTTGTTAGGTATCCCATATGGTGCCTATAGGAAAAATAGATGACCTGGGCTCTTTTACAGTTGCCAACCTGGTGGATATCTCAGATCACTCTTCTATGAATATCATGTGGCCTTGTAGAGCTTTAAGTGGTTGCTTATGTAGTAGTTACAAATCCAAGTACTTCCTTATAAAATACAGTAGTATTTTTCCCTCCAGTGTGTGAGTAAGCAGAGGTCTCAAACTCAAGTCCAGGTTCCGTAATGAGTAAGGAAGTAGCAAGACTGTAATCAGATTGGTTTGGGATTTTTAAAGGTCTGCTTTGAATCCTGCAATTATTATGCCTGAAATTGATGCCTCTACAGCAGGAAATCCCATGAAATCTTCCATGTTACATATTTGCATCCTGTAATATGGCCATGATAGTTCCATCCCAGTCTGAGACTAAATGGGGCTGGTAACCCAGTTTTGGAGAGGTAATTGTGAGGTTTGTTTTGGTAGCACTTGTAAAAATAATTTAGAACTATGAGGTGTAGTTTATGCATCTTGGGCATATCTTGCACTCTGAACCAGGAGCAGTGCCATATGTTGGTTTGTTTTGATGTGAAAGAGGGAGTCCAAATTTATAAGCAGCATGAGTGTTTCTTACAAAGCCATGGCATTTCCTGTACTTAGTTTTAAGGAGTGATTAGATGAAATCTAAAAAACATTTATCCTGTAACCAGCAAGATCATGTATGCACTGTAGGTGAGAAAAGCTATGAAAGGTGCTAAGGACTCCTCTAGAGCTGATTGATATATCCTTGAAGAGAAAAAATAAATATATGTAGACCAAGCCTGGATGAATTGGGTGGTCCAATTTGAAGAACAGAACCTTTCTCTTAAGTCTCAGTGCTGTTGTGGGTAGGTGTTATCCATACAAGAGCTGCCAGTGTTTGTGGAGCAGCCTCTGCCAAGAGAGTTGGAGTTTAATGGTCTCCTGAACCTGCATTGTTTTCTCCCTTCCTTTTGTGGGATAGGCCTAAAGGCATGTGGCTAACTTAAGGTGGAGAAAAGTGATTCATTTATCTCTGTGTGTCTCTGGTCTCACAAAGGATTTAAGGAGGTCTTGGAGTGCCACTCTGGTGCCTCTCATTAGAGCCAGATGCACATAAAACACACTTGTATTCTTCATTACAGTCTCTCATGGGACTTATTAAAGATGGGTTCTTTAGGTGACTGTCAGAAGGCACATTACAGAGGATCGTGTATGCACAGAAAATAAATGAGAATAAGACTCCTCTAGTCTCAAGTCCCTCTGAGACTTGAGCACTATTGACACCACTGTGACTGTCACTGAGCATAATGCTCCCCAACTGTGTTGTCTTTGCCTCAGCTGCCTTTGCAGTGATAAAATGTTCAGTAACTTACTGAGATAACCGACACAGGACCAGAAAAACGATCTCTTCATTAGAAAAAAGCCCTTGTTTGTGTGGATGCCTGTTTCATGAGTATTTTCTCTTCTGTTTTTTTCAGGTCCACATTACCCCTAAGCCAAGAAGATTATGAGGTAATGGAGATTTTGTTTGTTGAAGCTGGGAGCCTCTGGTTAGCAAGATTTGTTCTGTTGCACAGCCATTAGTTTATATGCCAAAAGTGAAGAATGTGAGATGATCTGTCACAATTTGGCTGTGACTTGGAAGTTTTAAGGTTCTGACAATAACAACTTTCAGGGAAAGGAGAAGACACATGAGTGTTCAAGAAGAATGGGGACTTGACTGGATTATTCTTCTCACCAAAAAACCTGATGTTTTGTAGAAGAGTAGGGATGCAGGAGTATCTTAGTGGGCAAGAAGTTTGCTAAAAGATATGGAAAGGAATGGGAAATTGGGAAGTCTGTCAGTGTCTCTGAATATCCACTTCAGTCTATTTGTTCTCTCCCTGCTGCCCAGGCCTTTTTGCAGAAGCTGGTGAGAAACTTGTTTGCAGAGGGCAATGATCTGTTCCGAGAGAAGGATTTCAAGCTTTCCCTGGTACAGTACGTAGAAGGGCTGAACGTGGCAGATTACGCAGCCTCTGACGAGGTGACCATCCCAAAGGAACTCCTCTGCAAGCTGCATGTCAACAGAGCTGCCTGCTACTTTGCCATGGTGAGTGCTTCCCCAAGTCATCCCCAGGAGCCAGGGGAACATCGCGGTTGCAGTGCTGTGCAGTTGGAAAAGATGTCAAGAGGCATTTCAGCTGTTTTTGTCCACTCCCTGTTCAAACACTGGAGGAGACAAAAACACACAGAAAAGTCTGGTATCTCCTCACAATTGCACTGTGTCTTGTGAGACCAGAGGAAGGATGTGAGGAGACGGCGTTAGGTCTAAGGTGCTGACAGTGCTGTTCTGGTCTGACATTGGTGAGGAGTTAGTACCATCAATGTCTTCCAGAATTGAGCAAGGATTTTTCTGGAATACTGTTTGAGTATTGCTCAATATTGCTCAGGAGGCTCTTGCTTCCTCCTGTGAGACACGGGAAGACAGTAGGAAGGCTTTGGCTCTTGAAGGAACTTGCAGCATACACATTGAAAAGGATTCTGAAATACCTAGGCTCTAAAAGGCTACATGCTTCCATTTTACTAAGGCATATAACAGCTTTCCTTTATGGCACAACCCCAGAGCAGGCCCATCCTGACTGTAATGACAATGAGTCCCCTGAAAATTAGCAAGCAGTCACATAATTAAAGACTTCCAAGTGTAACATGCCCAGGGTAGAGAGGGAGACAAGATAAGGTTGCTCAAGCAGGCTTTGTTCTGTCTTTCACTGACTTTGAAGTGTTTTGAGTTTTGCAAGATTTAACAAAATGTTCTGTTAATGTAGGTGTGTTTGCATGCTGGTCTGTTCATGAGGTAACATATGTACTTCCACCTGCCATTTGCATTCCTGTTTTCTGCTGAGAGATAGAAAATTTGCACTCACAGAGAAGGAGGAGTTAGTCTGCTGTGCCTCAACTGACTCCAGGTGGTCTGTTCCATGCAGGGGTTGTATGAGAAGGCGCTAGAAGACAGCGAGAAGGCTTTAAGTCTCGACAAGGAGAACATCCGAGCGCTGTTCCGGAAAGCCCGTTCCTTAAATGAACTTGGAAGGCACAAAGAAGCGTATGAGTGCAATAGCCGGTGCTTGCTGTCCCTCCCACATGTAAGTTTTTGACATACGACTCATCTTGGTTTTTGTGGCTCACAACCTTCCTCTCCTCAACATGCTTAATGTGAGGCCAGAGGATAGTGGAAGAGGAATCTTGGCTGTTCCCAAGAACAGGGAGAGCTTATGCCCAGAAATTCTGTCTCTGTGACTCAAAGATGTTTGTCCTCACATGTTTCTTCAGGCCAAGTCATCTCTTATAGATAGTGCCAGCCAGGGACACCAGTTAGTGACAGCAGGTTCATGGTCTGTGAAGAGCAAACCCCTGCCCTAACAAAAAGTGAACTAAAGCCACGAGAATGTTTTAATTGGCTGCTCTAATGAAAGTGACTAGGAGCATGGGATAAATGGGAACTGGAGCTCTGAAAGGAAAACATGTATGGTTTCCTGTTTTGGGTAAAAATGTCTCACATTTCACTTACTGATTGCTAAGGTAAAGTGAGCAAGCTTTTTATTTCTTGAGGAACATGCAAAGGTGTCCTTGACATCACATGTCATAGTTATTTTTGTATTCAGGGGTGTGTACATTTTTGCATGCAGAGGGGACTATCTGCATATACTAGGAACTAAATATTTTCCTGGTAGTGCTTTTGAGCATCCTCTTAGGCCATATATTGATCAGGAAACCAGACTGTGATTGCATGGATTCAAGTGAGCACTGTGCTGATTTTGGTTTTGATCCATCACAGTAATGCTATTACAAGAAAAATGCATCCACCTCAGCAGGAGAAGTTAACTTTCCTTTATTGTTAGTGTTATGGAAGCAATCTTTGAAAGCCTTGTTAGCAGTTAGTTATTCCTTTTGTATAGCTTGTAAATTCTAGCTTCTTTGACTTGCCAGAACAGGGTGACCTAAACATATTAAAGGTATTGTGTTTGGGGAGTCCCAAGGAACTGTTTTATAAACAAACCCTTTGATTAACAAAAGCATCTAATGTAGGTGTTCTTGTAAAGCCATATCTGGCTATATTTTACATTGCAGTTTAGCCACTTAATTTAATTTGTATTTTAACCATATAGTTATGTTTATATAGCTCCCATTATTATTGTTACAATCATCATGGTCTAAAGATACTTTATCAAACTTCTCTGTATCAGGGAAGTTCAGCCTAAAAGACTCCATATTGAGTGGTCTGCATTTCCTATTCTAAACAATTCAGCCTTGTAAATTAACATACCCCATTGTCTTATTACCTGCTTAACAGAAATCATAAACCTTCTCTGCATCAAAGGCAAGCCATGCTATCTATCATTTCACTCTTGTTTCCATTAACCTCTGGAGCACACGGGTACTTCCATCTTGCGTTGCTGTAATTGCTGAAAACTTTGTTGTGGTCAAAACAGAGCCTGTCTTAAAACTTCTGGTGATAAAGGACCTGCCACTCATTTGGCTCACTGTCTATCAGAGTTAACATTTCTGGGTGTAGATTCTCAGTGCTGCTAGTTTGCAGAAGTTCTCAGTATGGTGAAGTAAATATTCCTCTGTGGTACGCTTGTGTTTGGTATGTCATGCGGTGTTTTAGAAGAGGAAATGCACAAGCTAGATTTTGTTTTTACTGAGTTAAGTGAAGATTGTGACAGTACTAATGTTGAGGGTGTGGGGAAGTGAGTACAATCAAAAAATGGCACTCCAAATTGAAGGGAAAAGTTACTGATACAATGGGCTGGAAGAACCAGAGGCTTCTCAGCTGTTGAAAGGGAAAGGACTCAACCTGCAGGGAGAAGGATATTGGAAAGACCAACGTGGCAAGTAGAGAGAAGAGGGCAAGCTTCAAGTTTGGAGATGAGGGAGGAAATGTTGGAACATTAAGGAGGGTTATCTCAATAGGTTGGGCAGATACCTTTTTTTTTTCTTTAAAAAAACTGTTAAAGTACTTGGACATTTTTGCAAACAGGGAGAGAGAGGAAAACAGAAGGAAACAGTTGCTGGTGATACGTAAGTGTAGAAGACTGTGGCAGGTTGTTAGTCTGGGCAGAAAGCCCATAGTGGTGTATGAGTGGGCATGGACACTGGGCAGGGAGGATGGTAAATGGCACACAATGGGGAAAGCTGAAGGATCTGCTTTACTAAGCTGAGGCAGTTTAACTGAAGCTGGAGACAGTCAAAATGCCTTCTAGCTAGTAAGTTGGAAACTGAGACTTGGTTTCAGCTTTAAAAACAAACAAGCAAAACAGGCTAGTGAGTACTGTCTGCATATCAAAACTGATTATTAATTCTGCAGCTGGCAGAGAGGGAAGACATGCAGGCTCCTTCCCAGGCATGGAGACCTTGCAGAAGCTGTATCAGCAGCCAGCCTTGGCAGCTCCTTCAGCCAACCTGCCAGCAGGATTCATGAACCCTGTTTTCACAGAGTGGGTGCTTTGTTGGAAGCAGATATTTGATTCTGATTTTCTGCAACATTGAATGGGTGTAGGGCAAAACTCCTGGTGCAACTGCAGCATCTTGGCAGAACTGAATGACAAGAATGCTGAAGTCTGCCTGAACTCTCCTGGGTCTGCTCTGGAAATTATCTACCTGCTGCTGTTCAAAGTTGAGGCTTCTTGATGCCACCCAATGTGCATAAGTGCATTTCTCTTTATTTCATTCTCTGTGCCACAAAGGCAGAACTGAAATTGTCCTGTCAATGCTTTTGTTCCCAGGATGAAAGCGTCACACAACTGGGACAGGAGCTCGCCCAGAAGCTGGGACTGAGAGTTCGAAAAGCATACAAAAGACCTCAGGTATGACTTCTTTTGTCTTAGTGGCTATCCTTGGCTTATGCAGATCTGCTTTTGCAGAAGTGGTAGGTGCTCCTCTGCAGTTACAGACATGCACACAACCCTGCAAACTCTTTAGCAGGCTGCTGGAAACCCTCCTTGTCCTAACCCTCTGACTCACTTTGCCATGATCCATTTCTAACCCCATTGCTGCTCTGAGTCTACTGCCAGAATGTTTTCTGAGTCCCCAGCTGAGCCAGGCTGGTGCTGCAGGAGAAACTTCCGATGCAGTAGATGCCTGTGTTTTTTGCAGTAGAGGGCATGTGGCCTGATCCCAAACCAGGTTTTGCTTCACGGTCCTCTCCCTATTGTGGGATGAGAACGGTGGGATCCTCTGTTGCATTGGAGGCACTGCTGGTTTTGTAGTGCAGTGGATCATGAAGGGTTCCTGCCCCATTTCTAGGCGTACACTTCTTTGTGAGGGGGGAAAGGCTTGTTCTTTGGGAGAACAACAGGCACACGCCTGGTCAGAAGCTAATTGACACCAGTGGCTGGATCCGTAACTTGGTTCTGCAAGGAAGTGCTGTAGGTGTTTCAGTGTGTACTGTGGGATGGAGCTAGAGGGCGTCAGGCTACTGCTAGCCATAAAGCTGCTCTCCCATAAAGCTGCCTTGGTCACGGATTTTGTTCTCAGGAGCAGAGAACATGAGCTAGTAGTGGAGGCCGAGGTTTGCATCTGCGTCCTCCGCCCCAGGCACGTGATGTGTTAAACAAACAGCGTGTTCCGTGTTCCGTCTCCAGAGGGGTACATTCATAGCCTGAGGTGGAGTGATGGGTGGGCATCTGGTTTGCAGAGAGCTTTTGGGGTAAATCTGGCTGTGACATGTTAATCCTCTCCCCAACAAACCTCGTGTGATTTGCCTACCCTAAAAAAACCGCCTTGATCTTGTAGCAGCTCTCAACAGTCCCAAATGATTCTGTCTTAAAGTAAGGGAAGTTTATGTGGAAATACTTTTTGTAGCTGTTCACTGTGTTGGCCTTGCCACCCTTTTTGCTGCTGTCACGTTACTCACTTGAGATGGGCTTAAACCACCTGTATGTTGGAAATACAAAAATTAAACACTCCAAAACGCTTTTTATTATTTGAAATTTTGTGATTGGTATTTTGTTAACACTTTGCGATCTTTTGTGTTGAGTTCCAGTTTTCATTCCAGTACTGTAATACCTTCCCAAAGTAGTAATTTCTTAATTAAAAGCAAACCCTTCTGTTTCTCAAGGTAGTTTTTTGTCTCCTGATTGTGGGTCGGATATTCTGAGGTGTACAGAACAATTATACATCCTTTTCAGTGTTGACAAACGTGTACCCGTGTGTCACAGTGGGAAGACCTTTTGGGGGGGCTTTTATTTTTGGGCAGTGCTTGGAAGGAAACCATATTGTAACCTAGCTTTATCTAGTTTATGAGCATTCATGGGCTGAATTCTGCTCTAAGACCTCTCTCTTCCTTGCAGCAGGAATTGGAAACATTCTCACTACTCAGTAATGGCACGTCAGTCAATTCGTCAAACCAGGTAGAATTTGCATCCTGTGGTTGTTACTGTTTATGGGTTGTGCTACTAAAATGCTTTAAAGTTTTATTTACATGCAAATTTATAACTGTCTTTTGGGTTTGAACTGTTTTAATTAGTGTTTGCTGCTTTTAGGGAGTATTGCCAAGAAATGAATTTCTTTGAAAATCTTTCTACTGACATAATTTTTTATGTTGGTAATTACATCACCAGAGATGGTTATTTTTCTTAGTTATGGTGAATGTTTGCTTTCCCTTGCATTTTAAATAAATTTTTGTTTTCAAGTTTTGCATATCTAACAACAATGCTAAGTAGAAGAAAGTGCAAGTGCTGAAGAAACATACGAGATTAAATCCCGTGATGTACTGAGCAAGGTACATACACAGTTTATCCATTGTTTGTATTATCCTGGGAGATCCAGCTGGGCAGGACAGTGTACAAATACTAAGGTAAAATATAAGAAATTGCTGTTTCCTTGTTCTACCACTGGATTAAAAAACCTCCCAACAAACAAGCACTTGCTGTTTTTACAGACTGTTTGGTACTTCACAATGCTCCTTAAAGCAAACAAACAATAAAACTCTAAACATTGTAATTTTGTACAACAAGATGGGATACTAAAGAACTAGTTTACCTCTCACTGTTCAGTGATTTGGCTTCACATCTTTCTAGGAAGGCCTGTCAGCTTTCTTTAATAGCTGTGCCTAGTTTTTAATTTGAAAATCTTTTCCTTTTGTAAGAATTGAAAATAGCGCAAAACCCATTGTAGTCGATAATGTGTCACAAGACAAATGCTTTACTTGTGCCTTTTTAAGCTTAAACTAAAGGCACATGTATTTACCTCCGTTTATGTTTCTATAAAATATGGACTCAATTTATTCCTTGCCTTGAGCTCCAAGTCAGCAGTTTTCTTGGCGGAAACACTTTCCTGTTTTGAATTTGCTGTAGAAGTTTGTGGTTGTTAGATTGCAAAATATGTGAACTAAGAAAAGGAACGTTGTGTAAGATCAGGCTAATCAGATCTCTCATGCAGTGGACTGACCAATTGATGTGTCCTGGGACTTGGGACACAGTGTTCTCACCCACACATGAAATACCCTATTGTATGTGTGGAGTTGCTCACATGGTTGGATATTGTGCAGGCATGGTTTTCCTTTGCAGCAAAAGGGTTTGTCGGCTGCTGAAGGTAAACATGAATAGGTTCCTTGGATTAATGACCTCCTAAAGTTCATTGGTTTTTCTGTTCTAGCACAGAAAGAGGCCATAAAGGAAAAGAAAGGGTCATACACATTTAGGAGTAGTAAGGAGTCTCATCTGTGAAGTGTGGATGTATATTTAAAGATTAATTTCTCACAATATTTTTCCTCTCCCTTTTCCTACATCCTCTTTGCAGACTACTTCCAATGGATTGGGTTCAATAGATGACATTGAAACAGGTAAAGATATGTCTCTCCTCAGACTGTTGTGGCTTCAGTATGCTATGTGACCAGGCTGGCAGGCTTGAGAGATTCATCACCTGCATTTGTGTCTCTTCTGCACGCTCCTGATTTTGGTACCTAAGAGGAGAAAAAAGTGGTGCAAAGCAGGAGTGTTTTTCTTGCAAAAACAGCTTTTTGTCCAGGCCCAGTGAGAGACATGTCTGGGAATTTAAAGGTTCTGCTGAGGTACACAGCTCTCTCCAGTTGTGCTTTCTTAAAACTGCACTTGGCAAAGCATCTGAAACTCTGCTCCAGGCCAAAACAGTCCAGATAAAGTGAAGTTAAGGTTGTTTGTGCTCTGAGTGCATATGGTCCTCCAAGACGTTGAGTTGGAGGAATTGAAAACAAAAAGAATTGGAAGGGACCCAGGGAGAGCCAAGTTCAGGGTTAGGCACACAGGAGGAGGAGAAGAAAGATTAACAGGGTTGGTTTTCTCATGCTGGGAAACAAGTGACCTTAACTCTGCCCCTGTAGAAAGGCTTGCTACCTTGTATGCTGGAGCACTGAACTTCTGCCTCTGAGCACAACAGTCTTTGTTCCTTTGTAAGGTTGTTCTGTGTGTGAAGGTAAGTGTGAGGACTTACCACCACAAGGAGCAATTACTCTTTTTATAGAGAGAAACTAATTTCATGATTAGGGTGCTTTGGAAAACAGGCTAGTTCTCTGTTGAATGCCAATTCAGTCTCTGATTGCTACATGAGATCATGAGACCCAGTGCTGTGAATTAAGCAGCGTTTTTCACGTTATCTTGCTGTGCTAAAATTAACTGGACTCCTGCTACAGAGTAACGAATGACTGCAGCCAGTAAACTCTTTATCTAATCTGGATTTGGTGTAAGAGCAGCATGCCACTTTTGCTGCAGGTCAGGCAGACAGAGGCTTTACTGCTAGAAAATCTTTGCAAAAGTACTGGAATTATGTGTTATCCCATTGCCCTGAGAGTGGTGTGCCACCAGGATGGCTGTGGGTGCTGGGTACCCTGAGAGTTTCAAAGTTTTTTTAGCAAGCGTTTTTTTGGTTGTTGTTTTGTTTTAAGATGCAAACTCTTGAAGCCCTTTCCTTGCATGTTTTTCTTGAAGTCATCTGATTAACTCAGCCCAGTCCTGCAGAGAGATCATGGCTCAGATCTGGCTCAGCATGGCCACTGGCCAGCTAATGCTCTAGAGAACCACTGCTGTTTTGGAGAGTGGAGCTAGAAACAGTACTTTTAAAAGCTCTGTACTTGCCCCTCGGGGACAGGTAGGTGGATGGTCAGAGAAGCTACCAGTTGGGGGGGCTTGGTATAAGAGACTTGGTTCATGGGAGTGTATGGACAAGACCCTCATTTAGCTTATAGTAATACATGGGGCTAAGTGTGATGGCAGCGGTAGAAATCAGCAGGCGTGGGTGTGCCTGTGAGCTGCTCGTCAAAGAAAGCTGTTTTACTCTTTTAAGATGGAGCAAACGTTAGGGTAATGCAGAGGATGCATGAGCATTCTGTGAGGAGAGTCCATGAGATGTGGGTATCACAGCTGGTGAGTGAGATCAGCCCATGTGGTGTCCTGAGGAAAGCAGGAATGGGAAAGGAGAGAGGATAAAAGATTGGACAGAGTAGAGTGGGAGGAAGTGGCTGAAGGAATGCCAGGGTTTGGGTGCTCAGGGGGAGGAGAGTGGACATCTTCCTTCTTCCACTTGCAAATAGTGGAACCTGTTGGTCCCTGCTCTTCTCTTTGCCCTTGACATGCACTCATCTGTGGGGGGCCCCATGTTATTCTCTGCCTTTTGGTCATGCATTCAGCTTTTCTGGGTTTGGGGCCTCTTAGGGTGTGTGAGGGCCTCTTTTCTTTGCTTCCCAGTCTGAGTGGAAAATGCAGGGCCTCATTCATTCCTCAGAGAAGGTCTGAACTGCTGGATCCTTTGGGGCCCTGTCATTGTGCACCCTTTTTCTCCCCGCTGCACATATTCCCATCCCTTCCAGCATGTTCTGAACTTCTTGTTGGCCTCTGTAGGGATCTTGACAGTACTCCAGATTTAAACATCTGAAAAATGGGAAGGCACACGCCATCCCTTTGTACTGCAGGGAATCTGGCCAAGCTTCCAGCCATGAGGGAAGCTGGGTAGCTGGCTCCCTGGTGGCTGGGGGTTCTGCACCAAAGGGAGATGAGTGAAGTCATTGCAAAGGGGGCATGGGTTTGGAGCTGAGCCTGATTGGTGAGGCAGCTGCAAAGCTAAGGACATGCACACCCTTCCTTTGAGGCACTGCCTGTGGGAAGCGTATTCAGCTGCAGCACTGAAATCCTGTGTTGGATCCCATAAGGTACAACGTGCTTTCCTTCAATGGCATGCTTGAGGATGTGGAGAGGGACCTGTGTCTGTTCCATGCCGCTTCCTCTGCTTTCCCTGTCTTTCGTCACAAATCAGCCTCCAGTGCTTTGCACAGTGACCTTTGCTGTGGTCCGTCCACCCATGTGGACCACTCACAACAAACACTGGAGAAAAGGTTGTAGGGGTTGGTGCTGTGCTCCTGATGGGGTTAGAGATAAGGGGGCATGCCTGTGTGTGTCATCTCTGCTGTTGTTTTGTTCAGGACTTGGAGGTTTTCTGGAATTGCTAATTTGCTGAGCTCTCTAAGAAGGCACCAGCACATTCCTGGGCCAGTGAGCAAGCAGTGTGCAGACAGTAACAGGGCTCACTCGCCCAGTGCCTGATGCAGAGGGATGGCCGAGTTCTGGTGGGGGCTGAGTGAACAGTCCTGGTACAGACAGGATGAGCATTTCTTGCTGGATCAAGTTTTGTGTCTCTGAAGCTTATCTAGTTTCTTTCCCGGTCTTATCAGTCTTTCTAATAAAAGCTATTGTCTCTCCTTTCAAGCTTTGCCTTGCTTTTATAGCCTTAGTCTGTTTGCAGCTACAGCACAGCCAATGGGATGTGGGTGGAGAAGGCAGCATCTTTGTCTTATTTCTTTTCTTTTATTCCAGGACATCTGCACAGGGGCAGAATTAAGGTAGTTTTGGTGCTTGGTTTGAGAACTGCAAGTGTAACACTGCATTTTCCAAATTTCTAACATTTGAACTATTTTTTTAACCTTTAATTTTTTTGAGAATAAAATGCTCTTCTGTGAAGAATATGTGCTTGCAACCTTAACTTCACTTAACAGAGGTTTATATTGCATGATGGGAACGTCTGTTACTTTAGTAATGTACTGGAGAGTGGAAGAAGCCTTAGGGAAAATCACTGCCTCTTTCCTGCCTCAACCCTGCCTCACATGAGTTCCCAAGGGCATGTTTGCTGATCAGATGTTGAGGGGGAAAATGGGTAGCAACCTCCCACTTGTGGACATCAAGAAGGACTCAAGAGCAGGGAATTTACTTGGGTGAAGAGAGCCGGGTGAGTCTGGTGAGGATTTTTGGGATACGTTGTTAGCACAACCTGATCTGAACACTCAATACCTGACTGTCTTCCCAACAGGGCCTTGTGTTTTTTATCTTCCTCCATTTAGGATGCCTGGGTTTTTGAGAGGGTGTGCAAGTAAGCAAGCTTTCAGCTGGGATATCAAAACTCCAAGGAGTAGAGAAGGCAGTGATCTCTGCCAAATGGATTAGTGAGGAACATTAAAGGAAACACCAGGTGGTGGGTTATAGAGAAATTGGATTATGTGCCCCTGGCCTTTAGTCCTGGCGGTAGTGAATTCGGTAACTGCTCAGCCACAGGTTTTGTGTTGTTCCTGGTTGCTGTAGGTGCTTGCCAAATCCTGACAGTCAGACGGGGCACTGGCCCTTAGACTGTATTTCAGCTATTGGTGAGCCATTGGAGAGTGGGAACAAGAATGAAAGGGCAAGTACTCTTCATACTAGAGCCTCTCCTGGCAGAAAATTGGCATACTTGATTTTTGTGATTTGATGGAGTTGTACAATATGGTTTTGCCAGGTTGTGCTCTATTTGCCTCCTGCAAGAGGCTCTCCTGGTGACTGGCTCTGTTCCTCTCTCATCACAGACTGCTCTATGGACCTGCAGTGCCTCCCAGCTCCTGTGGCCACCTCCATTCCTGTGAACGAGGGGCTGGCCCCCTTGCCCTCTGACTCAGATGCAAAGGGCTTGCCCACCTCACTTCCTGCTGCCAGCTTGCTCCCATCTCCAGACTGTGTACCCTTGCCAGTGCCTGAGAACGTGGAGGACTTCACAGATGGGGACATCATTGGGGAAGAACTGGACTCCCTCCTGGATTCCCTTGCTGAAGGGTCGCCATACCCTCTAGTAAGAGTGGGCACTGCATGGGTCCCCTGCTTCTTTGTTCCAAAGGTCCTTGGAGGTCCTTGGAGCATGAGAATGTGCATGCTGCCTCTCTCTCTCTTTCTGTAATTCTTCTCTCCTATCTCTTCCTCTGGCAAAACTCATTCAGTCTTTCCTTTATTTCTGCTGCTGTGAGTATGTAGAGTCCTCCTCCCAGCCTGCTTTGCTGTGTGCAGCTTCAGGAAGCTGCCTCTCAAAAGATACCCAAAGTAGCCTTCTCCTGACATCTCCTTCTGCCTGCCCTCTCGTGTCTGTGAAGTTGAAGCAAGTCTGAGAGTAGAAATGAGTGTGGTGAAGCAGGAATGATGGATGTATTTTATACAGTGGATATGCTCTAATCTCCATGTATTTTGTGCAAGTTGCACACAGCCTAAGCTCTTTGAACAGTCTGGGAGCTGCATAGATAATCTGTATTCATACTTACATTGGATTTTAGTTCCCAGTGTTGCTTATATGAGCCACCTTGGGTCTGAAGGCCATATAATGATTGTCATGTTGGAAAAACCCTGATGAGAGGTGCCATGAGTCATGATCATTACCCTGACCTTGGCACTGTGTGTACTCAGCTGCGTTGTTTCTTGTCCTGAGCTGGTTTAAGCGCACAGCACAGGGCACTGCCTTGCAGAATGATGAACTCAGGTATCCCAACACTTCTCAGGGATCCTGGTCCAGACTGTTTGAAGTACAGAAGAATTGGAAGGTCTGTGGGAAGTCTGCAGGTGGATTGAGCTGCCAGGCATCCTTTTGATCCAGCTAGTACAACACGCCGTTCACTGGGAGCCTATTGCTCTCTGTTGTCATGGTTTGACCCCAGTCAGCAGCTAAGTACCAGACAGCTGCTTACTCCCTTTCTTCCTGCCCCTTCCCCAGTGAGGAGCATAATTGAAAAAAAAATCCCAAACTTGGGGCTTAAGATCAGAACAGTTTAGTAATTGAAACAAAATAAAATGCAATATTAACAACAACAATAATAATAGAAAAGGAGAGAGAGGGAGGAATCAAACCCAAGAGAAACAAGTGATGCACAATACAATTGCACACCACTTGCTGACCAATGCCCAGCCTTCCCTGAGCAGCAGTCAGTGACTCCTGACCAACTTCCCCCAGTTTATATCCTGGCCATGATGTCCTATGGTATGCAATATCCCTTTGGCTTGTTCAGATCAGCTGTCCTGGCCGTGCTCTCCCCTATCTTCTTGTGCACCTGCTCGCTGGCAGAGCATGGGAAACTAGAAAGTCCTTGACTTAGAGTAAGCAGGACTTAGCAATTAACAAAACATCAGTGTGTTACCAACATTATTCTTATACTAAATCCAAAAGTGCTGTACCAGCTACAGAAGAAAATTAACTCTATGCCAGCCAAAACCAGGACATCTGTTTTCAGTCTTTGCTCCTCAATACTAATTTGCTATTTATCCTCCTTCCTGCTTCCCCGAAGTCTCTTGTCCAGGGCACCATTCCTACCAACCTGCCAACAGAGATGCCCCAGCTGATTCCTGTGTTTCCGGGGGGAACTCCGCTGCTGCCTCCAGTTGTGACAGCCAGCATCCCTGTCTCCACCCCTCTGCCACCTGCCTCCTTTGGCCTGGTGATGGATCCCACCAAGCAGCTCTCCTCCTCCTCTGTCCTGGATGCCTTTGAGGCCCCACCAGGAGGAAGCGGTGGCTCCACTTTAGATTCTCTGGATTCCCTGGATCTGCTTCCATACACAGATACACGGCTTGATGCCCTGGACTCCTTTGGGACAAGCAGGGGGTCGCTGGATACCTTGGATTCCTTTGCCATTGGTAGGTGCAGGGTAATGAGGTTTTGTGTTGCCTTAGCTGTGAATGCATGCCAAAATTATTTCCTTCAATGCTGAGGACATGTCTTGTAGCTTTCTCTGGTGGTGTGGCAGAACAGGAATATAAATGTAGAAGAGGGCAGAGAATTGTCTTGGACAGAGTAACTGACTATGTTTAGCTCAAAAGTAATGAGAAAGGCTGTAGGTGTGTAATCCCAGATAACCAGTACGTGCATGGAGTGAAGTCTAAAGAGAAGAAAGGAACACAAAGGTGTATAATGATAATGAGATCTAAACTTGGCTGGGTGTCCAGAACACCTCCTTTGGCACAATTTACTGGACTATAGCATGATTTCTCCACCTTCTTCCTCAATGACTCTTTGACATTTTGCACAAAGTGAGCAGAATGGTGATGACTGTTTTAGATGAAACAGGACCTTGTTGTGCTGGGCAGAATGGTAGAGGCCAAGGTAGGTCTTTCCCAGCTCTCGATCAGGGGCAATGAGTATACTCTTGAATGGGGCTCTGCACTCTCATGTCATAAGGAGAAAAGTTGTGGAGGATGGTGGGCAAAGACTAAGTCCCCTCCTGTTCAGGAGGGAAGTGGGCTTCTTCTTGGTTAACTTGTTCCCAGTATTGCAGTATATTTGCAGCAAAAGTATTTTGAGAACAGCAGAGATTGGCCAATCAGCACTTGAACACTCACATTCACCTCAGCTTTGGGTTGCCACCTTAGGGATGCCAATGCTCACCAGCATAGAGTTGGGTTCTGTAGGATTTCTGGAACAAGAAGGCCTTTCCTGGAGTTTTTCCAAGTCTAGACAGATGCTTTGGGAAGAATGTATTAAAACATTATTAAATAAATTCATTTAATAAGCTTTTGTTTGTCCTTTTGTGTGTTGAACTGCTTCTGAGAGTGAAATGATAGTTTTTGTTTTCCCCTTCTTTTGGCCAGAAGAAACTAGCTCTCAGGAACTGCGACACCCTCCTGGCAGCCAAAAACCAGCCCCAGTGGTGAGTGAGCTCCTGCCCCGTGCTGACGTCCCAGGGTGCTCTGGAGCCAAGGTAGTAGTGGTGGTTGTAGTGGTCACTGGGGTGATGTAAGTAGTTTGGGCCCCTCTTCTTGCCCTGCCCTGGTGAGTGTTGCCTCCCGTGTTGTGGCAAGGCAGGTAAAGATTCCCCCAGAGTCAGTAGGAGGACGTTTGTTCCGTCTTTGTTTTTATCTGTAACTGCATATTGCCAAGGTAAACATGGTGCGACCAAGGTTGTAGGGTCAGCAGGGGATCATGGAGGCCGGTGTCCCACTGTATCTGGCAGCCACATAATGCTCAAGGATGGGGCAGAGTAAGCCAACTTTGACTTCAGGCTACTGAAGTTCTGCTCTCTGCCCCTGTCAGGAGGCTTCTCCAGATGTTCTGCCTCTGTCCCATGTCTCCAGCCTTGGAGAAAAAGGGGAGGATTAGCAAGCTTGGAACAAAGGTTATTCTTGAGTTTCTATCACCTGCTGGCCCTATTAACATCAATGTAAATAACCCTGAAGATTGACTGATAAGCAGTTTGGGTTTTTTCTCAGGTTGGGATAAGGTTGATTTAGAAATCTTTCATTGCAGAGTAGGTTGTGATGGAAGGAATGGGAAGGAGCGAGGGAGGCATTTTGTTCTGTGGCTTGTGATAGAGAACTGAGGTCTCTTACCAGCAGGGAAAGAGGCCTGTCTTTGAAGTGAACATACCACAGTGTTCATTCTCTTTGAAAAAGCTGCATGCATCTTTTCTGGAAATGTCATTTCAGATGTGAACATTTTGATGAGAGAGGAAATGAGAAAGGCTTTGAGAGACTGGAGAGGGGCAGGGGGTTAGAGAGGTTTCTTGCCCATGTGGTTGCAGAGCTGAACAGAGAAGTATGTGTGTTTTCACTCAGGTCAGCCTTGGTGGGGGGAGTCACCCAGCTGTGCCCAAGGCCACCGAGCACCTGCTGTCCCAGCCAGAACCAGTAATGCCTAACACAGCCCTGCTGGTGAAGAACCCCCTGGCATCTACTCATGTTTTCAAACAAGCCTGTCATATCTGCTACCCTAAAACAGGTGATACATTTACTCTGCCACCAGAGCACTGACACAGACTAGAAATAGACTTTCCCCAAGCTGATGGGTTTATTCTCTCTGGCAGGGCCCAAGGCTGGCGATTACACCTATCGGGAAGGCTTGGAGCACAAGTGCAAGCGGGACATCCTGCTGGGCAGGCTGAAGAACTCAGAAGACAAGACCTGGAAGAGGATCCGTCCTCGCCCAACCAAAACCAACTTTGTAGGATCCTATTATCTGTGCAAAGGTGATCTGCAGCGGTTGGTCACCGGGAAGGGGCTGTGCCAGGGGAGACTGGGAGGGAAATTCTGTTTGATATTGCCTGCTGGCTGTAGGGTCTCCTGTCCCATCAGTAGCCTATGGACTGGATGGCTCAGTACAGTGAAGGGCAATGAGCTGCTATGTTGTGGAGAGCAGGCATCTTCTAAAGTGGTGGAGCAGAAGGGTTCCAAAGGCTCAGTGAGGCGCTGCACACAGTCGAGTGCTCAGAGCTGCTCTGCTGACATGGGCTTTACTGAGAACATGCCTCTTGTACATGTGCTTACATTAGTCCCACTCAATCCAAGTGCCCCACAGCAGGGCTGTGGTTCTGCCTAGGGAAAAGCATTCTCTGCCTGCTCCTTTGCTCCAGCCCATTCCACCGTACATGCAGACAGTGTGACCAGACTGGTTCCCTGAGGCAGTGTCATTACAAAGTACCTAATGAGGTAGGGAGATTTCAAGAACCAAGCTAAAATGGCTGCTTACTGGTGGTCCTGTGGGAGAACTTAATCTGTATTGGCTTTAAAAGGGGTTAGTTAAGTCATGATCTGTCCCTGGCCCTGAATTAAAGCTGGCATCTCTTCTGATATGGTTTCCCCCATAGCAGCATTACTGGAGATTGTCACCATTCAATAGTTTGCATTAACTTTCCTGAGTGTCTTGATATATAGGTGAACTTGGGAGGAGATATCTTTTCCTTTTTCTTTTAGCTCTCTCTTTTCTTGCTTTCAGTTCCTTGTGAGGCGTGGGCAGTGGGAGGAGACGAGAGAGAGTTTAGTTTCTGACTGGGCCGCCCTGCCTGTGTGGTGGTGTGTGCTGTTTGTTGCTTTGTAGATATGCTTAACAAGCAGGACTGTAAGTACGGGGATAACTGCACCTTCGCGTACCACCAGGAAGAGATCGACGTGTGGACGGAGGAGAGGAAGGGGACCCTCAACCGTGACCTCCTCTTTGACCCGCTAGGTGGGATCAAGCAGAGCAGCCTCACAATTGCCAAGCTCCTCAAGGAACATCAGGGCATCTTCACCTTCCTCTGTGAGGTACAGAACTGGTGGGAGGGGGCAGGCATCCATCATCTCTTCAGTATGTAGCTGGACCACTGATATGTTGATAGTTGCCACCACAAAAATATGATATGATGACTGTTCTAGGGTGACTTTATGTTATGTATGCTCATTTCTGAGCATAGCAGATGATATGGAATATATAGCATAAAATACATAACATAAAATCACCCTAGGACAATGACTCACACAACTGGAGTGCTGCAATGGATGGCTGTAAATTCTTGAGGAGGGACAGGTGAAGAAGGAGAGGCAATGGGGGAGCCCTGTGTATTAAGGAGTGTTTTGACTTTCTAGAGCTTAATGATGATGACAAGAGGATTGAGTGGTTATGGGTAGGAATTGGGGGAAAGGCAACAAGGTGGGAGTCTGTTACAGATCACCCAACCAGGGTGAAGAGGCAGACAACATATTCTATAGGCAGATGGGAGAAGTCTCATAATTGCTGGCCCTTTTTCTTGTGGGGTACTTCAACTTACCAGGTGTCTGCTGGAAGTACAACACAGCAGAGAGGAAACAGTTCAGGAGGTTCCTGGAGTATGTGGAAGATAACTCCTGACACAGCTGGTAAGGCAGACAACTAGGGAAGGCATCCACTGGACCTATAGTTTGTGAACAGAGGACTGGTGGGTGATGTGATGGTTGGAAACCATCTTGGACACAGCGATCATGCAATGATAGAGTTTTCAGTTCTTGGAGGAATAAGGAGAGGGGTCAGCAGAATTGCCACCTTGCCACTTCACCTTCTGAAGGGCAGACTTTAGCCTATTCAGGAGCCTGGTTGACAGAGTACCTTGGGAGGCAGTCCTGAAGGGAAAAGGAGTCCAGGAAGGTTGGACACTCTTCAAGAAGGAAATCTTAAAGGTGCAGGAGCAGGCCACCTGTGACTATGTCCCAGCCAGTGCTCTGCTCCCCAAAGAACAGTGAGCATTGTATGCAGCTGTATGGAAGAAAGGAGTAGTTTTCCTCCTTAACCCTGCAGCTGAACCAGGTGCTGTCTCTTCCTCCGTCTTAAGATGTTGCTTTGAATTGTAATTTAGCCCCAGTTACTTTAGAAGTCGGAATTCCATAATGCAACAAATTTCCAGTTGATGTCTGTGCAGAGCTACTAACTCGGTCAGTTGAGAATTGCCTCATATCATCTTAATGCTCTGCAGAGTTCCCCATGTTGGCAGTACATGTAAAGGGACGTGTTCTTTGCTGTGAAGTGGCTGTTCTTTTATTTCTCCCTTGTTCTGTTGGCTAACAGGGAAAGAATATGCGGTTCTGACCAAAATTTTTCCAACCACAATGGAAAATACTGTAGAGAATAAGCCAAAAAATGTTGTCCGGAAGCTTTTCCAGAGGTTCACTTGCTTTATTTTAAAGCCCTACCACGAAGTTTTCACCACACTTCTTTCTAATTTTGAACATTAGAATAGGCTGGCTCTGGTTCTTCTTCCACTTACAAGTGAAGTCGCTCTAGTCCACTGCTCTCTAAGATTTTCCCAGTATGCTAATTCTTCTCTTCTCAGATTTGCTTTGACAGCAAACCCCGGATTATCAGCAAAGGGACCAAGGACACACCATCTGTCTGCTCCAACCTTTCTGCAAAACACAGTTTCCATGACAACAAGTGAGTGAACAATTTTTTTGTGCTGGTGGGAACCGTCTCTCACAAGTCCAGCCAGTTTAACTCCAGGGCTCTGGTCTCTTTCTTCCCTTCTTCCCTGCGGGTTCCAATCACAGGACAGCTGAAATCATGATAAATAGCACTATGGGCTTCACCCTTCTGCTGGTTTAGGGCAAATTCTGGGAGGAGACACCCTAGGACAACCCTGCATGTTTACTCCTGGTGCTGAGGGATTTCAGGCATCAGCAAAGCCCGTTGGAGTCAGTCTGTTAAGTTTTACATTGACTTAATTTGCCTTTCAGTTTGGCCTTCACAAAAAGGTCAAAACAAAGATCCTCTAACTCAGGATCCTGCCTCTGACTGACTGGTAATGAATGTTTAGGAAAACAAGTATAATAAACATGTCAGGTACACAGTTATACAATTCCCTTTGGTTCCTGGCAACCTGAGACGTAGGGAGTTGCTGAACCAGAGGAGTTGGTATCTTTGCTGCATATTTGGAAACGTGTTTGATCTCTGAACTTAAGCAGATCATCACCCATATGCTGAGGTTGAAAATAACTACCCAGGTTTGATAGGGTGGAGCGCAGGGGTTTGCTTTTCCCAGAGGGAATCTGTCTCTGCCGGAGTCAATTTGCTTGTGTCCTTTGCCTGCCCAGTCAAATGACTGGATGTCGTATGTAAGGAGGAGTGGGGAGGGTTTGATCCTCTGGTACTTCATATTTTTCTGCAGGTGTCTGGTGCACATTGTGCGTTCCACTTCCCTGAAATATTCCAAGATCCGTCAGTTCCAGGAGCATTTCCAGTTCGACGTGTGCCGACACGAGGTGCGTTATGGCTGCCTGCGTGAGGACAGCTGCCACTTTGCTCACAGTTTCATTGAGCTCAAAGTCTGGCTGCTGCAGCAATATTCAGGTGAGTGTGACTTGGCTGGTGTTGTGTGCACCTGAGTTTCTTCCAGTGTGTACCCAAGGCCAGCTGACAGGGGAAGAAGGCGATTTGGGAGTACTGAGAAGATGTCACTTGCTTGTGCCTATTACTTACTCTGCCTCCTCAGGGACACAGAAAAGAGGACCAAGGTGTTCTGTGAGGTGATTTGGCCCTTGTCTATTTACAGGAACAGTGCTATTATAATTTGCAGACCAGAAAGCCTTTCCCTTGGGAGCAGGTGAATAAATTAAAATGATAATTAGGTAGAGCTGAATCCCAAGAGGTGTTTGGTGCTTAGATCTTTTGCAAGTGGCAGTTGGACCCCTGAGTGAGCATCTGCTGCAGTGAGAATGACAGCATGCAAGGGTGACAAAGCAGTTGGTTATACTGGCTGTGCATCTCCAGTTTCTCAAAACAAATTAACCAACAGTGTGAAATTGCAAGATACTTGGTGTTTCCTGAAAAGCCTTTGATGACATGCCTCAGGAGAGGGTTTTACAGAGATTATACTCAGGGAAATCATATAATGACACTGCCACATCTGGCACTTTCAGTCCTGTCTCTTTGTCTGTCTGACATATTGGAGGTTTTCTCTGGCTGCTCCCCTGTTGGCTTTGTAGATACTGGTCCACCCACAGTGCTACCTACATGTTTTTTCATGACGGGGTCTCATTTAGTGCAACAGCCAGCCTGGTAATGGGTATACTTCAGAGAGGAAACACATTATCAATGTTTCTCACCATTCTTCGATGTCATAATTGATGTTCAGTGCAGTCCTTGGCCTTGGCTTCAGCTCATGAGGGACAGTGATGAACAAATATCACACTGTGGCAAATGCCATATTTTATTCTTTCCGTTTGCCCTCGTTTACTTGTGGCCTCAGGAAATAAAAAAATTACAGCTCTGGAGTTTCTAAGATAGCACGTTGCCTGTGAGTCATGGGCCACCATTGCTGCCCTACATGCTTGTGATACTGCTCATTGTACTCTGGGCACTCTAATATTCAAGTACCTTGCTTTTTCCCCATCCCATGGTTGGTTTATTTTTGTTGTTTTCTTTTGGATTTTTTATTTGAAAAGTTTCTTTGCTCCTTTCTTCCTTCCTTGTGTGTTCCTTCCTCTTCAGCCTGCAGAAGAAATAGGCTGATTTTTTTCTTCTTGCCTTCTTTACTTGAAGAAATGATGTCAAAAGGGAAGCTGAGGAGATGAAACAAGCCATGAGTTAAGCTGCAGAAGTGATCATTAAGCCTTGTGCTTATTTCCACCTTTTTCAACAATAGAAGAGACATTATCTTGTGGAGGTTTTTTTCTGCAGGGCTGTATATATGAGCATACTTTCCTTGTGAGTTTGCCTTCCTGGAGCAGTAGTTTATTACCTCTCCTAAGTGTAGCCTTCATTATGGAAACTGAGATGAAAGGCAGTCGTTGCCATTCTCTGGGAATGCTTTAGCTTTGGAGCAGAAAGTTTCATTTGGGCGCTGTTTGCTCAGCAAAAAGAGGAAGAAGGCAGCTTGCATTTGAAACACTTCACAGCCATTGGAGCATTTACAGAGCTTTTGGCTTTGTTCATGGGGATAAAGGATTGTGTTAGTGGAGTAAAGGTTCCCAAGATCTGAAAATTGGACAGGCAGAACTATTTTCTTGTTCACTGTGGCTTTTCACAGACATCTCTTGCTGTCTCCCTCCACCAGTGGTATTAACAGACTCTTTGTCTTCACTAATGATGTTGCAAAAGATGCTGAAATATAGTAATCAACACATGGGCCTTTTGGTTCCCAGATAATTTCTTTGTGACAATTCATGCTTTGGAAAGCTGGTAGATAGAAAACCATCCTTTCACATTTGGGAGAGTTTTTCTTTCCCAACCACCACATTTCTAGACTGTATTGTTGAGTTAGTTCAGACTTCTGGAACTGGAAGAAGGCAGTCATAAGAATTACGTTTGAAATTCAGTCTTCTGACAAGACCTGTATGTGCTTCTCCCTTTGGTTCTGCACCCCAAGGTTCACAGGCGTGCAGAATGGAGAAGGTGGGAGCTGCTTCGGCCCTTTCCCTGCCAGGTCCAGTGCAGCACGTTAACTTTTTACTGTGGTTTTCACATCTTTAGAGTGTTTGTCCCCAAAGTACACATCATCATTGTGTCCAACCCTGGAATACTTGGACAAGGAAGAGGGAATTACAGTTTTTCTAACTCTACACCATTTCTTCTGGGATTTACGGTTAAGAAGTAGAAAATTGACCAACAGCTCTGATCTGTGAGCAGTACCAGCTATGCAGTAGCTGCCATTTTAAAGGCCTGAGCAAATGTTCTTGAAGAATGATGAAGTTCCCTGAATGCTTTTCATCCTGTTCGAGCCCTGTGCAAATGGCAGTAGTGTTGCCTGATGGGGACGTGAACAGCCAAAATCACAGACAGGGAAACTGAGGTCAGGAATGCTGTGACTTACCCAAGCTACACACAGCCTAAGCTGAGATGAAAACTTGTGTTTGGTGGCCCTTAAGTTCTGGAATGTGCTGTCTCCCAGATCAATGATTGTGTGTATGTAATGCTCCTGGAGAACACCCCGCTTCAGTAATAAAAGCTGTAGGCATCAGCAGAGCAACCAAATTTGCAACGTCTGTGTCCAGGGGATACTGCATCAAGGCCATCCTCAGCACCCTCCTTGTTGCAGTCAGCTGCCTGTGCAAGATATTTGCTTCAGTTTGTTTTGGCAGCTATCTTGGGTCTTTAGAGCACTTAACTACTAAGAACTCACTTGACCAAACTACCAAGAACTAAGAGTTCCTACTCTTACGCAATTTTTTCTTGGTGTTTAGTGCTCTGAGAATCGTGACGCCCATCTAGCTGATTGATGCTAACAAAGGCTGTTCCCTCACCACTTGAGCTGGTCAGGAGCTAATTCCTTAGATAAGGTCTGACCAATCCGTTTTCTTGTTGTCTGATGTTGCATTTCTGATACCTGAGACCTTGCAAATCTTTCCTTGCTGGTTACTTACTAGCAGCTGTTCCTTGGTTGGTTTTGCACTGTTGGTCTTTCCTTGCTGCCTTGGTTGTACTTGGTGTCTGTATGTGTTGAATTCAACTTTTCTCTTCACCTATTGATTGATGGGTAGTCCTGTCAACTTGAAGGTGTAACAGGCTAATCAATCCCATCAGGTAATAGGTGAGACTTCTGGGGTCTTGGAGATGCTAGATGTCTCAGTGGGTATCTGTGATCTTCCAAGCTAGAGGCAAAAATTCCATATACAGTAGATCAACAGTAACAAAGCATTGTCTTTAGGACCTTGGTAGAATCTGCTGATATGGTGTTGGGGGACAGCCTTGGTCAAGCTCTTGACTCTAGTGAAGAATTACTGACTTGGAGGCAGCGTCTGGTGCCTTTGCAGACTGCCTGAGCAGAAAGCCAGGTCTGAACAAGCCCAGGAGACCGAACTCTTCTCCTTTTGTTTGGCTTGTGTAGAAAGGAGCTTCCTTAGCAAGGGATTAAACATATTCTGTGGTGGGTCCTGTCACAACCCAGTCCTGACATTACATGGGGGACTGTTAGGAGCTGTCAGCCACTCAGGGGTTACTAAGCCCAAACTAAGAAGTCCTGCAACCCTTCCCTCTCTTCTCTTGGCCAAAGCAGTGTAGCTCAGTTCTGTCTCCTTTTTGTTCTCAGGAATGACCCACGAAGATATCGTGCAGGAGTCTAAGAAGTACTGGCAGCAGATGGAGGCGCATGCCAGCAAACCAGCCAACAGTGTGGTAAGTAAAGTCCATCTAGGGCTTGGAGCTTGATTTTGCTCCCAGCGGTTCCAGCCTTTTCTCTCTTTTCCTCCCATTACTGTGCCTGACAGGTCCTAAGCAGACCAGGCTGGCCATTGAGGTGGAGGACAGCTGAGAGCTTTCCCAGTTGCAGTGCTGGTGTGGAGCTTTGTGCCTTATTTTGCAGTGTTATTATCTACTCTGTTCCCTGCTAGGGTGAAGCCTCCAGGTCACCGAGGGCAGCACACAGAGAATGGTGTTTCCTGTAACACTTTGCTGGTGAAACTGTTAGATTTTGGGGCAGTGGCCCCACAGTGGGGGACCAAATGTGTCCTGCTGCCCTTTAGTGGCCTAGGGACAATAGAGCAGTTTGAAGGACTCTTAAGGAATGACTCATGACCTACAGCACTGATCTAAACAGGAGTGGGTGGAACTGGCAGCCCAAGTGCTGTTGAGGCTGGGCAGAGACCTTAGTGGTGCTTTACCACGAGGAGGCTGGGAGCTTTGCATCTTTTCTGCCACCAGTCTCAGTGTGATGGGCTGCACCCTCCAGCCCTGCCAAGAGCCTACCAGGGTAATGTGAGAGGGGTGTTACAAGCAAAGGGCTCTTCTTTGTTTACTTTCTTCCATCTTGTTGGCTATGGGTAGCGCTGCCTTATCCTTTTTTTTACCCCACAGGGGATTTCTGTACTGTAGGAGCAGAGCCCACCCAGTGAGGACAATTCCTAGCCCAGTCCTGTGGTTGAACTAAAGCAGTTTTTGCCATTAGAACAGGAGAATGGTGGGGAAAGTGTTGTAAATGCTTTTTGTTCCCACTTGACAGCTTCCTTTAACCTTGGCAAGCCTGAGCTTGCCATCCCTTGGCCTGTGCCTTACTGTCCAAGCAAGAGTGTTTCACCTTTGTGTGGGACCTGTCACCCAGGAGTCCCTCTGCAGAAACCAGCACTGAGTGCAGTCTGTGAGCACCCTGTGGAGGACATGTTGTATAGGAGAGGAATCTGAGTCACTCACGTGATGTTTAGCCACTGTTTTTTGTCTTAGTTGTGTGCCAACAGAAGTGTTCGGAAGGCTGTAGGGCACTGATGCTGGGGAAGCATCTGTGGGAAGGTCTGATGGGCATAGCTTAGCCCAACAGGACAGATGCAGGTGACTGCACTGACACCTGCAGCAGCCTCTGTGTCCACCTGTGCACTGGTTATACTGCATGAGATGGATTCATCTTTGAAGGGATGCTTAGCAATAAACCTGTGCAGCTGTTGTGGTCTGAAATGGTTGGAGGAGAGGAAGGGGAAGCAGCAGTCCAGAATAACCAAGGTCTCTAGTTCCCAAAACTGTCTGACTTGCTTAAGGAATATGTTCTAGCCTCTCAGGAAGCTGAGCACGACAAGTTTCTACATTCTGTATTATATGAGAAGTGAGCCTGGATGATCTGAATGGTTCCTGCAACCAGAGCTGGCTGTGATCTCTTTCTACCTGGTGTGGGGACAGAGGCAGTGGCGTGCATCTCCATGTGGAAGGAAACTAAGTGTGAATTTGCAGCAGTTTGTGACATCAGTTGGATTTATATCAGCAATCCCTGTTCCATGTGTGCCCTGCCCCAAGAACACAGTCCAGAGATTGGTTCTGTCCTACCTGCTGTGAATCTAGCTGCATTTTCCAGAAAACTCTGTCTTGCCATTCTCTGTGCATAATGAGGGGATTAAAAAAAGATAAATGGACAGCTGTTTTCCTGCAAGCCTTGCAGCTTCAAATTCACCTTTGTCTAGAGGTGCTGCTGCTGGAAGAAAAAGCTGTATGACAGGCATGGTCCGAGCATGTTTTCTGAAGCATGTGGGATCTGGATGCTAAGTGAGAGTTCCATTTCTGACCACGGGGACTTGCAGGGGGCAGAGGATCAGGAAGTGAAATGCCAGAGCCTGCTACATTGGGATGGGCAGAGAGCTACAGTTTCTGAGCCTTATGGGCAGTGCTAGGGCTGATGGCCAGTGGCAAAGTCTGGCTGTGCCCCACAAATGCCTGTCACAGAGCTGGACTGCACCCACCACCCTTCCAGGGTGCAGAGGCAAAGCAGCAGCCATGTTGGTACAGTCAGAAAGTGCCTACTAGCAGCACCACCAGCTGTCTGTAGGGATTGGCAGCCTGGCACTGGCACTGTACAGGGAGACAGTCAAGTCAGATGCGTGTGTTTGCAGTAGCACACCATGGCTTTGGCAACAGCACGTCCTCAGCCAGAGGGCTGTGCTTTGGGATGAGACCCTGGCTTGCTGCCAAAGATCCTGCAGGCAGGACTAGCTATCTGTTGAGAGATGTTTACTTTTGCCATTGTTTTCTCCTGTCCAAGCAAGCTAACGTGATTCAGAGTTTTCTCAGCGTCCTTGCAGCTTTCAAAGTTGGCTGCCTGGCAAAGACAACTTCCCAGGAGTGCTGTAAAAACAGACCCCTCCTTCCCACCATCCTGTGTGATCCACTCTCACTCCAGTGCCCTCTGGTCAGCGGAAGCAAAGTCGCTCTGGGGGATTTTGCTGCAGTTTTGTCACAGCTGCCAGTTAGACTCCGTGCCCTGGGCTGTCCAGTTGTGGAGAAAAGAGGCAGGCAGCATGCAGGGGCCCAGTAGCTGTGACAGTGAAGGTCAGAAGGCTTTGCAAGAAATTAAAAATTAAGATATTCTGCTTGCCAAGCACCTGCTGGGAATCTTGCACTTGGCCCCACAAATTTGGCCTCACAGCAGCTGCTGGAGGAGTAAACCCAGTGGCCGCAGATTCAAGAGCCAGTCAGCAGGAGGGGCTGTTGTAGGGAGCTGGGTGTCCTCCCATCGCATCCCTGCAAACTGAGGGGTTGTAGCTCTCATTTTTTCTGGTTTTCAGGAGCTGTTTTGTTTTTATTCCCCTAACCAGCTGCAGAACCCCCACGAAAGCTGACCTCAGAATTATCAGTTTAAGCATGGAGAGGAAAAAAAAGTCTCCAATAAGGAGTACTTGCACCTAAGTACTGCTCACTCAGGTGGCTGAGTAACCTGGGCTCCTCATATAGTCCCCTGAGGCATGTGGCTCCTCCAGAGAAAGTTTCAGTATCGCTGAGAGGGGTTCCTGAAGCTGGGAAACATGAGTGGCCATGCAAGGTCTGTTGCTTTCTGCAGAGCCTGAAGTGGAGAGCTGTCGTGCCAAAGACTTCTATTTATTTGGTTTCCATGGTGCATAGCTAGCACTATATTGTCTGGCTTCATAGCAAGGGGTGGTGCCATAGCCTGCGGCACTTTTGCCTGGCTTCGTCTGCTGGAGCCTTATGTGATATAATTTCCACACTGTTGGTTATCAGCAGCCTGCCTGGTATGTGTCTTGCCTTTACAAATACAGTCATGTAGCATTAACAGCAGCCGCTTTGATTTTTTCCTTGGTTCCTAATCCCCTGGGAGAACACATGCCCACTGGATTTACCAGCAGTTTGCAAGACTCAGATGAAGAAATGCAAGGGTTTTGGCTTTTGGTTAAGAATTTGTGGAAAAAGCAGCCCAGATTACCAGAACTACCTGAGAGATATTTTCTTTCTCTCTGATCTATTGTCCCTTCTGGAGGCACTCAGTTTTTAGTTTTGCTGGGTCAGTAGGTTTGAGCAAAGCTTCCTGGCTGTACTGAGAGATATGTCACCAGGAGGATAGCACGGGTTTGATAAAAGGGAATATGCCAGCAGTGCCATTTTGTTACTGTAGGTCTATAGGTTTGATGGGTCAGTAGTGAGCTGTAGTGGAATATCCTTTGGAGACCAAGTGAAGATTAAAACTACTGTTCAAAGGCCACACGACTGAGAGGGAGGCACCTTATTGCCTTCCATGGTAGCCCAGGTCTCAACTCCGCTCATCCCACAGGCAGCCACTTTGATGTGTTCTTGGTGGTCACCAGTACCGGAGACAGCTGACAGCAAGTGATGAACGAGTCATGTGCTGGGAGCCACCAGAAAGGTCATTCTTGCAGACGAGTAGGCCAGTTTTCAAAAGAGATGTTGGCTCTCTCAGAGGGTCCTTTTGCTGGGACATCAGAGAACTGATGGCCTTTTGTAAGCAGCACAGGCAAGGTCAGCTCCCCAGTCAGCTTTTCACAGTGACAGAGGACGTTTTATATATCAGCTCTGGTTCTCCAAAAGATTAGGTCTGGAGGATGCAGCGTGGTAGTTGATAGCTGATGTGGCATCTCCTGGGAAATGCTCTGATTCTGTGTTGCCTGTGCTTGCTGTTTTCCCTTCACCAAGGGATGCACCCAGGCTCCGTGCTGCTGCTAATCAATTGCTGGCAGAAACCTGCTCTTCAGAGGGACAGCCTCATCTGTTGTGTGATGCTCGGGGTTAAAGTCAAGGCATGGCAGGTAGGATGGGCTGCTGATGTGGTTCACAGTCAGAGAATTGTTTTGCTGGTGCATGACCTTTGTGCTTCATGGCCAGCTCAATGACCAGGGTGTTCTTTTGTACTCTCACATCCTCCTGTGCCCAGGGCCACTGGCATCCAGTTGGGTTTGTTCTTTGGTTTGGAAATGAACTGGAGACACCAGCCTTATGTTCTTCAGTGGTGAGAGAGAATGCAAACACTTTTCCAGAGATCTGCTCAGAAAACATGAGGCATCAGTGATATGAGACTGGCTCCTTTTTTTTTCCTTCTCCACAATCTGTTAGTCATAATCCCAAACCAGCCTTCTCAGGCAGGATGGGGGCAATAAGTGCAGTGGCTGAGAAGATGTGAAATATATGCATTGTACCTCAGAGGAACTGTGCAGAGGAACTGTGAGAGATGGAAACCTGCCCAGAAATGGCTTGGAAGGTTATCAACAAGAGGACCCAGCTCTGACTTCATGGTGTCAAGTGTTAGGTGTGACATGAGCTTCTTGGTCCAAAAGCAGGAGTTTTGGGTCCTGCGTTGTGACGTGGTCCAGCTTCCTCCCGAGGGGGCTCTCTCGGCTGTGTGACCGAGCACTCCGCACAGGCAGAGTGGGACATGGATTGCCCTCCCTGCAGGGAAGTGGGGTTAAGCTCTGGGGCAGGTCTCACAGAGCTTGTCTCTACACAGAAATACGCTGCAGGGGTTTCACAGCCAGGCCTGGTCAGTGCTGGAAGCTGCCAGGCTCTCTGTGCTTTTGGCCAGATGTCAAAGCCCAGGAAATCATGCTGAAGCAAGCAGTGGTTTCACTCCTGTCTGGTGTCTCATCGGGCCACCAGCTAACACTGGCAAAGGAGAGCTGATTTAATCTGGCCTGTTGCTGGCACACAGGCATGCGGGGAGCTGCCAGTCTCCGTGGCAGGTTTGGGGGGTGCATTTTGCCTCTGTTCATCTGAGGCTGTGGTTCTTCTCCCCAGGCTTCTCCCCGGACTCCCACGTCAAGCACCTTTGACCTCCAGATGAAATTTGTGTGTGGCCAGTGCTGGAGGAATGGGCAGCTGGTGGAGCCAGATAAAGACCTCAAGTACTGTAGTGCCAAAGCCCCCCACTGGTGAGCAATGCAACCTTCTCTTTCCTCTATCCCTCTTCAATGGCAGGAATTTTTCATCCTACCTTCTCCAGGGCTTCATTTGGCATCTTTGGAAGAGGCTGTAAGGTTTCCTAGCAGCCTCTCACTGCTCGGGGTGTTTGTCACTATAGCAGGCATTGCAGATAGCTGTTTTCCAGCTTCCATCTCTCTTTACTGTGTGTATTTGCTGCCAGCATTGTGCAGACTGTTACTCCTGGCACATGCAGTCCAGCTCCCACAATTCCCTTTTCTCCCAGTTGCTATCATTTCTTCTTAGCAAGGTCACTAACAGAGTTCTCCTCTGAACATATTTATACTCTTAGCTGTTTGCAAATGTCTGTCAGGACACAATTAGCAATAATTCAAGATATTCTGCTTCCTTTTAAATTACTTTCCCTTGGCTCTTTAATTGCTTTGGTTGCTCCTCTGTGATGCATGTCATGTCTGTCTGCACCTCTTGACTCTTTAGGGCCCATGAGAATGTTTGGTGTGATAGAATCACTGAATCATGGGACAGTTTGGATTGGGAGAGACCTTTAAAGGTTATCTAATCCAGCTGTCCTGCAATAAGCAGGCACATTTTCAACTAGATCAGGTTGCTCAGCCTGACCTTGAATATTTCCAGGGATGGGGCATCTGCCACCTCTCTGGGTTGTGCCAGTGTTTCAACACCCTCATCATTAAAAATTCCTTCCTTATGTCTTGTCTCAATCTACCCTCCTTTAGTTTCAAGCCACTACCCCTTGTGCAAAAACTACAGGCCCTACTAAAAATTTTGTACCCATCTCTCTTATAAGCACCCTAAAAGAGAAATATTGGCTGGGAAGTCACTGTTTGGTCATGGAAACTGTGGCCTGTCTCACCCAGGCAGCCTGGAGGGATAGGGTGGAAGGGTTTATAGGACTTCTCTTTCCATAACACAAGCCACAAAGGCACAGTCCATTCCTATTGCATAAAATACATAAACATAAAATCACCCTAGGGCATTAATATAAGACTTTGTTGAAGAAGAGACAGAAGCAGCAGTTTCTGGAGGAAGTAAGCAGGTGAGAATTGCTTCCTGGGACAGGAAAAATAGCACCTCTTTGTGCAGCTGCTGAATAGAGCTGGGGTTTTTGCTCAGGGGATCTCCTGGTGATCGCTTGCTGGAGCTGCAGGAGAATTAATACTTCCTGGCACTGTTCATAAGTCAGTGCTTGTAATGACTTGCATTTCTATTGCACCTTTCAAGCAGAAAATATTCCCAAGTGTTTTTCATGGATCTGATTGCACAAGAATTGGCTGTGTCAAAGGATGGAATGCAGCTGTTTAATAATCCGTGGTGATGCCATGTGAGATTTGGGGGAGACTTTTGTGGCTTTATGAGAAAAGGTACCCCAGGAAACAGGCAATACATATAGGGAGAAGCCCTGCTCAAACAGCCTTCCTGTGGCTTCTCCATCACAGATGTGCATGTCTAGGAGCAGCCAAATAGTGCAGGAACAAGCTGGACAGGAGGATCTGCTAATCTCTCAATATTTAAGGGTCTCTGAGGTAAAGAACCCTTGTTCGACTCTTCCTTATGCCTCTCCTGATTTATTCTCTCTTCAGTTGGACGAAGGAACGCCGTGTCCTGCTGGTGATGTCCAAAGCTAAGAAGAAGTGGGTGTCAGTCCGACCACTGCCTTCCATCCGCAACTTCCCACAGCAATATGATGTAAGTCCCGTGCCCGGCACGGCCAGTGCCCGGTGCCCCATCCCTTTCCCTTCCACCACGGTGCAGTGCTTTGAGGGCTGCTCCCCTGAAGACCTGTCAGGGAGGCAAGCACATGATGGCTGAGATGGGAGGTAAGGACAGACTGATGGCAGCAAAACACATCCAGCAAAAAGATGGAGCAGGAAAAGGAGCAGCACCCATTTAAACCACTCTACGCACAAATGCGAGTTTCCAATGTTGCTGCTAATGCATAACAAGAACTGTTAATGCATCTCTGGTTGGCACAGGGTTTGGCAGTGAAATTTAAGACTCCCCTTAGGTCAGGGTTTCTCAATGTGGGTGAGAGGCAAGACGCTTAGGAGAAGCCTATCCCTGCCTTCGCTGTGACTGTGCCACTGTAGATTGTGAAACTTGTTCACAATGGGTTTCAAAAGCAAAACTAAGAACTCAGCTAAAAAGCCATGCACTGTGAGGAAAATTACAGATATCCAGTATCCAGCCTCCAACCCCAGCCCCAAATGTGTTGATAGAGAATTCCTGTTTCCTTCTCCTTTCCTTTTTCCCTGAAAGGAGAAAGCTCTTTCGCCCTACCCTATGGTAGGTCCTCCTTTTGTGCCAGGACAGGGGGAGAAGAGATGATCAGTAAATATGATGTTTGCAAAGCTTCTCATTTTCTCTGGCAATGATGCTGTTGGTAGCTGTGTATGCCCTAAGTGTGGTCTAAGCAACGTGTAAGGTCACCCATTCAGAAATGGCTGGAGAATGAGTCACCTTTGGGGACCAGAAGCTTGATCAGCAGGAGACACTGTTGAGTCAATCCAGGTTGCTCCCTGCTGTTGCCCTGTACCTGCACCCAGGCACCTGTGGAAAAGGCAACAGGTGCTGAACTGCTTGTGTGTTGATGTCATGAGGCGATTGAGGAAAAGAAGCATGAGTTAATGATATATAAAGTGTCCTGTTTGCAACCTCTCCTGTGCAATTTAATGTGCCGGCTGGTTATTGAACCCACTTTCCCCTCTAGCAAGGACTGATGGCGCAGATGCTAAATTTTTCTTTCTGTCTTTTAACAGTTGTGTATCCATGCACAGAATGGCAGGAAATGCCAGTATGTGGGCAACTGCTCCTTTGCCCACAGCCCTGAGGAGAGAGACATGTGGACCTTCATGAAGGAAAATAAAAGTGAGTGGGGTAAATGTGGGCCAAAGAGTTTGGGAAGAGGGAAGAGGACATTTGGGCAATGGATGAAGGGTCTGTTAAGACATATTCTTGACAACAGAGATGGAGTTGGACAAGGCTGCTACCATGAGTTTAGGTGGGATTGTGGGTCAGGTCTGTCTACAGCTGCTCTTTTTTTAAATGTGCATGTGTCTCTTGAGTCCCTTGCTGTGAGACTACTGCACATTGGGTTTATGTCTCATATTTCTTCACTGCTGCCCTCTCTTTCTGCATCACTTTTGAATCCACCCTGTGCTGTCCCTCCAGTTGCCTGTAATGTTCCAGGCCTGGCTCCATATGGAGCTCTGCCAAAGCACCAGTCCTGGCCTGTAGCTGCTCCTGTATCTTTCTTGTCTGTCTTCCATATTCCTTGGCTATCTTACCTATTTCTGTTTATATCCCTTGCTCCTGGGCTGCAGCACTCCCAGCTCATGGCATTGTATTCAAAGGGGTGGAGTTGAGATCCTGAATGAGAACATCGTTGGGTGGTGCCTTTGTGGAGGAACTTGTCTGTATTTAATTATGCAGGCTTACCTTTTGGGAGATAGCGGGGGGGTTGCCCATGTCCTGGACAGCCAGCTCTGTGGCAGAAATCCATGTTTATTCAGATCAACAGGAAGCCGAGAAAAAAGAGACAGTTGTCCAGGTGATCACCTGCCTCTGTGGGAGCTGCTGGAAGCCTGAAGGACTTCAGGCCTGCCCTCAGTTCTTTTGGTCCATATGATTCTATGGAAGGTCCTTCTCTTTGCTGAGCCAAACTGTTACTTGTTGCAGTTCAAATCATTTCATTGCTGGGGCCTTTAAAGCACATCAGACCAGTCTGGGTGTGTTTGCTCAAGCACAAAGGTCAATGAATCTTCAAAGGACAGCGTTGTTTCAGTTTGGGGGTATTTGCATTCATTATCCCCAATTGCCTCGAGTTCCTCAATTACCCATTAGCAAGGAGTAAATCACTAATGCATCACAGGTAGAGCATCATATGGATGTCTGCAAACATTGTTTCCATAGCCTCTCTCAGGAGCTAATCTTGCAAAGGCAGATGTGTAGTTAAAGCTTCCCCCTAAAATTTCTCTTCTCAGGAGCATGCTGAGTGGCTTTTAAATCAAAAGCCACAAGAGACATTGGCTGCTGTTCTCTGGGCAGGTTTTGAACTTAGAGCAAGCTATCATTAGGTCTTCCTCCCCTCTGAAGTACTTCCTGTGGCCAGCTTGCTTAAGGGCTCTCCTCCCTTTCTAGTGCTGAAGTTGAAGCTTGGGCTTAGAGGGAAGAGATGGATCTGAAACCAGCCCCTGCCTTAGCTTCCTGGCTGGATGAGTTGTCTTCTGAGGTCAAGCAGAATCAGGCCTGATGGAGAATCATCTTGTGGGGTGAATTCCAAGGAGATTTTGTGGCACTTTGCCACCTTTCTGAAAAGTTTGTGTGGCTGCTGTCACAGTTGCCCCCCGACTGATATAACACAGCCCCCATGCCAGGTGGCGTGGTGTGAATTTGGTTCCTCTCCCCAGGGGTCTCGTCTGAGGAGGTGACATAGGGCACAGGCCTTCAGTCTGGTGCTGCTGCACAGGCAAGGGGAGGGAAGGGGTGCCCCAGCGTTTGTCCTTTTCTCATAGTTTGTGTTCTGTGGGAGATTGTCTGAGTGGCTTCATCTGTCACCTTTCTGCAGTACTAGATATGCAGCAGACCTATGACATGTGGCTAAAGAAACACAATCCTGGGAAGCCTGGAGAGGGAACACCACTCACCTCGCGAGAAGGGGAAAAACAGATCCAGATGCCCACTGACTATGCTGATATCATGGTAATAAGCTGATCTCTTGTCCTTCATTCCTCCTCCTCCTCCTCCTCAGTGCTGCCAGCCTGCCTCTCTCCTCTGCTCCAGGTGTGGCTAGCAGGGACTACATTGCTCTAGTGGAACAAAGCCTGTAGTACCATAGGTGAAATGGACAGCTTGAAGCAGCACAGCAAGGGCAGCACAGCTGAAATGGAAAAGAGATCAACCTGGAGTCAGCAACGCTCTGCAATGGCTTTTCTGTTAATCCTCAAGTCATTAGGAGTCTATCTTAGGTTCCCTTTTGCATGGGCTCAGCCTCTCTCCAGGGTTCCTGCCTGCTCCTGGGCAAGCTGGCAAAATCATTGCAGGCCTGTCAGAAGAGGGAGAAGCTTGGAGAAGAAGTGGCATAGAAGCCTCAGAAAACTAGAGGCAGATGTGTCTCCTTATGCCAGGGTTGGTACTGGTGTAAGGGTCTGTGCTACTGAAGAGTCCTGCATTGCCTGTGAACCTGGGGACCTTGCAGTGAGACCCCACTGGGGCCATCAGCAGGGGCAGGGTGACCACGTCAATGAACTGAGCTGCCCTGTCCCCTAAGCCTTTTTGAGCCATAGATAAACTCTGACAGAGCATCTCCTCTGTTCCCCTTTAGTGTCAGCACAGTTCCCTAAAGGTGGCATGGCAGAGAAGTGTGGGTACTCATAGACTGAGTGTAGCTTCCAGCTCTCCTGGAAGGAGAAGGGGAGAGGCAGTGCCAGCACATGGAAGGCCAATGAATGTGAATGTCACTGCACTGACTCCTTTTCCCTCTCTGCACCGGTTAGATGGGCTACCACTGCTGGCTCTGTGGGAAAAACAGCAACAGCAAGAAGCAATGGCAGCAGCACATCCAGTCGGAGAAGCACAAGGAGAAGGTCTTCACCTCAGACAGTGACTCCAGCTGCTGGAGCTACCGCTTCCCCATGGGCGAATTTCGGCTCTGTGAAAGGTACCATTGTCTCACCTCCCTCCTGTGCTGCTGCTGCAGGGACGGGGTAACAGGCCCAGGGCCTCCGTCATCCCTCCTCATCCCCTCACAGACTTCTTGGGGACTTCTGCATGGAGGAGGAGTGGGATGGGATGACAGGTTTGGGTGACAGTGAGGCTGCTGTTGGATTCCAGAGGTGCTCAGCCACAATACTGAGGGGTGAAAACACATTCCGGAGCATGTGTCTTTAGAAAAGGAGAATTTCCTGTCTGCACCTGTGCCCTTCATAGCCAGGATGCTCTCAGCTCTCAGGCTGCTGAACAGTCCCCTTGGCCCAGTGCTTGGGGGAATCCCGGGTGCCTTATTAAATGGTTTAGATGTCTCACACCCTCTGAATCAGCACCTTAAGGTGCCCTCAGAAAGCTTGTGATGGTTAAAAATGCCATTTTGGTTAGCAAGAAGGCTCTGTCTTTCATGCTGGTTACCTGGCATTTCCTCTCTTGTGCATTGGTTTTTCCTCATCTCTGCTGGTCCAGTTCCAGCTCACATTTTTTTGTGCTTTTGACTAAATCCCCTTGTAGCCACTGCTCTTTTCACTGCTCTGTTTTTTTCCCAGCCTTGATGTCTTTTCCACCTACACATGGGTTTGTAGGAGAATCAGCTCACCCTTAAAAAGGAGAGTTCACAGCATGTTCCACTGGGTCATGATCAAGGATCCCAGATAGGGAACTCAAACCCCTGTCTGGGGGTGCCCTCCTGAATGTACTCCTTGTGCCGGCAGGTTCCAGAAGAACAAGGCCTGTCCTGAGGGAGAGGAATGTCGCTATGCCCATGGGCAGGACGAGCTGACGGAGTGGCTGGACCGGAGGGAAGTGCTGAAACAGAAACTGGCCAAAGCCCGCAAGGACATGCTGCTCTGCCCCAGAGACGATGACTTCGGGAAATACAACTTCCTATTGCGGGATGACTTATAATAATGGCTGGGGGGAGTCTGTCAGCTGCAGAAACACAGGGTGGGTTTTCCGAGTGGCAGTAGCAGGGAGAGCGAAATCTGTGTCTTGCAAAGAGAACTTTTTCTTTTCTTTTGTTTTAAGATTATGAGACGATGATTTATTAGTGGTGAATGAATTCGTGAATTTGATTCTCATTGGCCAGCGAATGCCACGCTCACTGAGTTTGTGATCCATCTTTTCTCTCTTCTTTCCCCCAAATTCTCCCTCCACTTCATCTTTTTGTTTTCCCTGTCCTTCATTCAAAGGAATTCATTCAGTCTATACTGGGCTGCAAATCAGAGAATTTCTCCTTGTGTCATTCTTCTGCCTTTCAATTCAGAGTATGACTGCAGAGGTCTGGAGGACAAAGCTGAGAGCGAGGGCTAGAAAAGTTGTGGATGCCCCATCCCTGGGGCCAGGTTGGATAGAGCTCTGAGCAACGTGGTCTAGTGGAAGGTGTCCTTCTAAATGACAGGCGGATTGGAACTAGATAGTCTTTAAGGCCCCTTCCAGCCCAGGCCGTTCTATGATTTTACGACATCTGGTGAAAAGGTGACCATGAATTTCATGTGTTCCTTTTCTCAGTGCTGCAGAGTAAGCCCCATTTACCCTGCTGCAGTCCTTCTGCTCTTCTGGGAGTTTGGTACCAAGAAGAAAGAGGAATTGAGGTGCAAAGAAGGAAAACCACTAGATCTGGCTTAAAACATCTAGGCTTATTCTCCAGCTGTCTGTATTGCCCTGAGGCATCAACTGGTGCTGAGGAGGATAACAGCTGTGTGGTATAAGGAGTGCAAGGTAAAAGCAGCAAAGTAATGAAACTGCTTGCAGCAGCAGGAACTGGGTTGTAGGTGACTTCAAACTTCAGCTGACTGTACTCAGAAACAAGTTGGTGACTTCTCTGCCTGTGTGGCAGGTATTCAGGGTAGATAGTTTGGGTTTGGTTTTTTTTGGCTGGTGTGACTAGTGCAAGTAGAACAGAACCCATCTAGGAGGTGTAGTGGAGTCTGTGACACATCGTGTGTCACTGAAGTCCACAGAGCAGTATCAGGCAGGAGGGAGGCGGTCACCAAAAGGAGTCTGTGTTTCTGTGTTGTCTTGTGTCCTGAAGAGAGGGAGGGAGGGAGGTAATGGTGTTCCTTTCTTGCTCTTTAAATAACATGTGTTTCTGGTTACTTAGAGCTGCATTTTTCCCTGCACTGCCAGAAGAACTGGGTGGGGACCCATTTAAAAGGACACCACTGCACAGCACGGGCAATGTTTAGCTAATGAGAATCCAGCTGGAAGCGCTTACCACTACCAGAGGTCCAGCCCCTCCTCCTCAGAGGCAGGGCAGGGAACTTGTGGATGCACGGTGCAACCAGGATGTGACCCAGAGCAGGGACAGTGGTGGGGAGTGAGTGGCACAGCGGGACCCAGCCATGGCCTACTCCTGTGCTGCCTGATCCATGCAGTGCTGAACTCTGGGACAGGATTCTGCTTTTATAAGTGCCAGCAGTGAGAAGCAGTACTGCTCTGAATGCCAGCCTTGTCCTTCCTGGCGTTCTCATCCTGGAAGCAGTGAACGTGTCTGCTGTCCTGAGCTTCCCTCTCCTTCCCTCTTCTGCAGTCCAGCTGTGCTCTGCAGTTTTGCATGCATGGATGGCACCATCCACTCAAACACAAACACATCTCCCTCCCAGCCTTCGTCAGGGATATCTTTTTCATACAGAGTCTCCCAGGACAGCAGTCTCGGAGCCCTTGGGGCTGGTAGGGCTATATTCATGGTAAATACAATCTGGCCATGAACTGCTTGGTGCTTTGGCATTGCTGGGTCCTCCCGTTCCTCCCTGCTCCCGTATCCTTGGGGTTCATAGTTTCAGGAGAGATGGGATGTGGAAACTGGGAGATGTGGAGATGCTGTGGGGCAGCTGTCACCTTTCTAAACCAGCCTTTAGGAAGGTGCCTCAGCTCCACTGGGATAGTTACAGTCTGGTTGTGGAGCAGAGTGCTCTGCATTCTGGTCTGGAATCTTTCCAGAAACATGGTGTGCTCTAAGTAAACTGAATGTGCCTCTGACTTAGAAACATTAGGTTGAAAAAGACCTCGAAGATCATCAAGTCCAATTGTTAACCTGGCACTGCCAAGTCCCAGACTAAACCATGTCCCTAAGTGCAACATCTACATGTATTTTTAAATACCTCTGGGGATGGTGACTCAGCCTCTTTGCTGGGCAACTTAACCACTTTTCTGCAGAGTTTTATTTTCCTCTCCCTTAAAATGTGGATGGTAGTCTCTGGTTTGCCATGAGCAATATCAGATATGGCAGTTTTTGAGTGGTCAGGTGCTGTATTTTCTCCTCTGTCCTTTGTGGTAGCTATGGTACCTTCTCCTGGTCATCCTTGTGCTCAAGTGGTCAACTTTAGAGATGGGAGGAGACAGGCATGAGCTCCTGGGTTTTCTTGTTCTGCTCTTCTTGGGCAGAGACGCCAAGGAAGGCAGTCTGGATTGGGGGACACTGGAATGTGTTTTTTATTTTTAAGACAAACCTGAATCTCTAGTGTGACTCTAGTGTTCGCTGAGCCATGATTTCTCATACAATGACTTGTGTAGGTTACAGAGTGGGTCACTGTCCCCTCTCTCCCTCTCTGCAATGACAGCTGAGCTGCTCAGTAGGGCTTCAGAGATTCAAGCTGGGGCCGAGATGGGGAGAGGGTGAGAGTGAGTGAGGTGGGGTGAGGTGAGGTGAGGGAGGCCCACAGTCAACGGGGGTTGCATCAAGTGTCTCTTTGTTTTCCCTGATATGATAACCTGGTCTGTGGTGTTGCAGTACTTTGTCACCAGACTTGTTTTAGTGTGTATATATGTCACCCCTCCCATGAAGCATATATACACAGGTATTAAATATATCGCTCTATATAATATTATATGTGTGTGGTATCGAAGGAATCTTTTAAATGAGGGTAAAGGAAAAGGACTCAGGCCAGGAAACGCAGCATCTCCAGTTTAAATATGAAGCCTCTTATTTGGGATGGGGAAAGGGAAATAACAAAAGAGGGGAGGGTTTTATATAGATAGGTAAAAACTTTGAGATGGGACAGGTTTCCCTGTTCACATTTTTGAAACCCTTTAGGATGTCCTTGCAGTCCCATCTCAGTGAGAGAGTACTATACTGCTAACTAGCGAGTAAAGTTTTATTAAAAGGCTTTGCTTATATTATTTAAAGGGACATTGTGAAAGGCAGGAAGTTTCACACTTGACTTCCCAGGCTTGCTTTATCAAGCCAAGAGGGTTTTCTTCAGCACATTATGTGCTTTCAGCAGAAATGCTCAGTGGTCGCAGCTCCACAGCAGATAAACCACAAGTTGTAGGGGCTGCTGTAGTGGTGTGTTCACAAGACCCTGTGATAACCCTCTCTGCTTTATTTGTATGAGAGAAGAAGAAAATTATGCAGCACAGAACCAAATTTGAGGGTTATTAACAAAGGAAGTGATGTTTTAATTTTATAACATTAGAAGAAAATCTCATATCCTGTAAAATAACCACAGATATTCACACAGAGCAGAAACTTACTAAATGCTGAAGGACTTAGTGAACACCTTTTCCCAAATTCTTTGGTAGGGGTAGGGATTTAGGTGACACTGGCATTGGAGTTAACCTGGTCTTTGCAGGGAGAAGTAAAAAAAAAAAACCAACAAAAAATACCCTACTTAGCTTGTATGAAATTGTATGTCAAAAATGGATGGGTTTTAGCAAGTGAAAGGAAAAGATAGCAAGGGGATGCTGCAGTTCTGAGCTGGGTAGTAATGATTTTGAGTCCTTTAATATGTCTTTGTATTAATATAATTTAAGAATACCACGCTTTACTATTAAAAAAGAACTTAGTATCTTTCTTAAGGTCTAGTATCAGGATAATTATGTAGATGTTTTAACAACATTTTTGGTTTTGTTCTTAAATAAAGAAAGAAAAACCAAACTTGCTTCTTTTAGCCTTTGTAATAGAAAATAAAAGTGTGCACTTTAAACCCTCTCCTGATCCAGAGTGTGATTGTGTTTTTCACATAGCCCGCAAAGGATTTTTATCTTGCTTTCCGGTTTCCCTGCTGTGAGGAGGGAAGCAAAGGGAGCACATCAAGCATTGGATTTCTCCCAACTTTGGCTTTCTCCCATCTTTAGGTATAATCTGCTGCTCTTCTTGCTGAGTGGAAAATTGCCTATGTGCATATTAACAGTTTATGCTGTTCTTCATCAGACACACAGTTCTTGTGAACTTTAGGTCTATTTAAGATGTTTTACTTTCCCCCTAGTGCCAAGAATCCATGTGCTCTGCCTTAACACATAGTTTCAGGTGTTTGGGTAACCTGTGTTTTGAAACCTCCAGTAATCGAGTCTTGTAACCACCTTCATCTAGAGATTCTTCTGCTGTGTAGGCTGCTCTGTTCAACTGGGCTGGCCAGTTCTTTTGCCTGCCAGTGTGCACCCTGCTAGGGGACGTGCCCTTAGCCCTACCCACCGAGTCCCACACAGCTTGGGCCATGGGAAGCGTCTGTGCACTTACTCTTCTCCTGGAGAGGATGATGTGTGAGGAAACTGCACTGGGGGAAGAGGTCAGTGTGAAAACATTTATTAATACACCCGGCTTCTTTATTTTTCGAATCCATTGTGATGCAGATTAATCTAGATTCTTGATGAAATCAAAACTGGAGAGATGTGGTGAAGACACAGGAGTCCCATGGATATGCCTTGTTACTGACCAGAAGGTCATATCCAGTGAGGCCTGAAGAGACAAGATTTGTCACACATCTCCTTGCTGTGCCTTCATACAGACATAAGAACTCACATCCTTCTGGTCAAAGAAGAGGCCTGAACACATTCTTGTAGTGCAGGGGGAACGAGGAGTCGTGTGCACTTCCAAGGTGCCTCAATTGAGTACATAAAATGTGAGAGACATTAGTTTTACATTCCAAAGATTGTTGAGGCCATGCTGGCAAGAGTTCAGTGTAGCTTTTCCAGTACAATTGAAACCAAAATGGTCAAATTGTGAGACAGACAAAGCATCAGGAGAAAAGCACCTGTTTTCCTTGCACATTTGAGCCTCTGCTGTAAACTGGTGTTTCTTCACTGAAATAAACTTGTATTTTGGAGAGGAAGACAAGGAGTGGTGATTTCAGTATTCGGATCCTCCTAGGGACTTCAGCAAATACAAAGACAAGGCAGAGAGACCCAGGTCAGCCAGGAAAAATCCAGTTCTATGGAAGACTGAGAGGAGCAGGGTAGAAATCCCTGAGAGGTGGGAGGAAGGCTTTGTACTGAAGATAGTTAATGCCATCACACAGCAGCCTGGCTGAGGGAGTTTGCTGCAGATGAGAATCCTAAGCAATCCTGTGACTGAGTCTGGCTACCCACACTATAGAGAAACATTTCTGGGTAGTGACAGCAGATCCTCTTTGTTGTGTTTGCTGCTGCCATTGCAACCAGGAACAGGGTCATATTGTGTTGTGTCCTGTGCATAATGAGCAGCAGAGAGTTTCTGACATGCAGGAGCTGGGGAGGTGTGTTGGTCACTGGCTGGGGTAGAGGGCACAGAGGAGGTAAGCATGTAGAGCAGCTGGGGAAAAAAACATGGGGCAGAAAGCAACCAGCTAGGTAGTAAAAGAGGCCTGGGTGGGAGTGACTAGCTGGGGGGAAGTGGAGGAGGAAAGGCTGTGGGCATGCCGGCTGAAGCACATAGCTGTTTGATACACGGTGGAGGAGCACTGAACAGACTTGGGTGGGTGCTGTGGGATGGCTCTGGGCAGAGGTCCTGTGGACACAGAGCTCTTGGGGCTTCCTGGAAAGCTGTGGTCTGTGGTCAGGAGCTCTGAGCCATGTCTCATTCAGCCTCACTCCTTTCTCCCTAGAATGGGAGCAGATGCAACAGGATCTGTCCATCCTACATAATCTCTCTCCCTTCCCAGATCTATTGTCACCTTCTGTTTCTCTGTGGTTCCCCCTCCGGGCAGGAGCAGTGTGTCCTGGTGCTCCCGGGACAGGAGTGGTGTTACCTGAAAACAGATCCAGGTGCAACAAAGACAAGAGCAGGGGCCAGACCAGATGACGGCTCCAGCTGACTCATTTCCCACCACAATAGTCCTGTCCCTGGCAGCTCCCAAGACTGCCCCTTTCAGGGATGCTCTCTCTGCAGTTTATCTTATGAATGGCAGTGCCCCAGAAAACTCCTACTTTCCCCAGAGAGCCTCAGGAGGCACAGAGATTGCAGAGACCCAGTAAATAGTGTCATTCATTACCATCTGCAAGTAATCCTTCAAAAAATGACATTTACCCAGGGCTGGGATGGAAATCTCTCAACTCAGATGCCAGAGTAAATTTGGCTTGCTTTGAACTGGAAAAACGCTCGGCTCTGGAGGTGCTCTTTGGTGTATTTCCTTTGTTCTCAGTGGATTTCCTATGTCTGCCTTAGCTGTGGGCTTCCAATAGTGCTGGGGCCCTCCAGGCAGATGGTTGGGAAGGATGAAGAGCTGCATAGTTTCGCTAATTGAATACCAAGGCACGCTCCCCTATCTGTACCTCAGCAAAGCTCTGAGGCAGAGGGAAAGTCCTGCTTCCATGGGAGTGAGATGGCCTCAGTATTCCTCAGCAAAATGGCTTGAGAATAACTTCAACACAGCTGGGCATTGCCCCTAGGAGCTGTGGTGGGGATTCAGTACAGCAGCAGTGTTCCAAAAGATGCTCTAGGCAGTCTGGAGCTTCTCCTGTTTGAGACCATTCATATCTTGGTTTTGGGGATTCAACGGCAGCCAAACTGTCCAAGCTTTTTTAAGGGTCATTTGTTTTCTTTCAGCCCCCATGCCTTCCCCAGGCTCAGCTCACTCCTGTATCTTTCCATCAAGCTCAGACCTCTTGGGCTACAATGCTGCAGGATCCCTGCTCTTGCTGGGGACCACATTGTCCCTAGCAGGTGTGAGTGGGAAGAGATGGCTGATGGACAGCCCAGCCTTGCTTTTGAGAGGGAAGCAGCCACAGGAATGTGCATCTTGCTGCCCCACCCAGTGGTCTCCCACGGCCCAACATCACTGGCCTTGGATTTCCCCATTCTGCTTTCAACCCCTTGGCTTATTGCTGCTCTTGGCACCTCCTAGACTCTGCCTCCTGCCAAGGCTTGTTTCTAGAGCTCCCAGCGCTGTCTCTGCCCAGGCTGCCAGAGTGTTTTAAGAGCAGAGAAATGCAAAAAGGCACAAGTTCTAGGTGTCCTTCCTGCCCAGGACAGCACAACTTCTGGTGATCCCAAGGCCTTGTCTCACGTTTTCTCCCTGCCTAGCACCTAGTTATCTGGCAAAGGGCACCTCACAAGGGAAGGCCATGTGCAGAGAAGCAGAGCTGTGGTGAGCCCAGCTGCCATGTGAGAACCCCAAGAAGGGGGAAACATCTGAGCGGGGATGGTGGGGAAGCAAAGCTCATTAACCTTTTGGCACTCATTTTGGGGAATTAGTTTTTAGAAATTCTTTTGCCTCGGGCGGGAGGTGTGGGCACTTGCTTCCACTGAAGTTCACCTGTTGGTTGGGAGATCCCAGTGCTGCTCCTCCCCACAGGGAGCCAGGCAGGCACATATACACACACACATCGCACGTGTATGCATGCCATACTCTGCTGGGGAAGGAAGCCCTTTCAGAGGTAGGAAGGGGGCTCTGAGGAATGAGGCCTCATCAAGCCTGTGTATCTGTGTCGCACATTGCTGCCATCAAAAGCACCCAAAGGGTTGCATGCTCATGTTGCAGGCACCAGGCAGGGTCTTTAGCCAATGCAGAGCCCTCAGTTGTCCACCGTCCCATCTTCATCACTCCTTCCCTCAGCTCCTTTTCTTCAAAGTAATCTGCTGTGGATGCTGACACCCCTGTGATCTGGCCACAGCCTTCCCTGCTGCTGCCGTTCTGGGTATCCCTGCAGCTCCACAGATGTCTGTTGGCACTAGCAGCAGCATCTCAACCCAGAAGAAGACAAGTTTCTGGATGTGGCACAAGTGTCCTTTCAGAATGGCCATGGTGAAACTCAGCAGGCCTCTGCCAAGGTGAGAAAAATTCCCTACCAAGCCCAATGCACTACACAAATAAATAGTTAAGTGTGGAAACTGTAAGGGGAGTGTACAATTGTCCTAGGAACTAGTACAAGAACAAAAAAATTGTACGGATGTCTGTAAAGAGGCAGTGATTGACCTCTGGTAAAGGGTTTGCTTGTATAAAAGAAGAGGAAACCACTTACCAAGCTGGGTTTGGTGCAAGAACCAAACCCTGCGGGTGGGCTGGGAGCCTCCACACAGACTTTGAGGAGTAGGCTTGATTTGTGGGCCGTGCAACAGAAGATGTTTCCTGTGAGAAGGTATGGAAATTTCCAAGTAATAGCTGCGCTGCCAGTGTGAATGGTCTTGAGTGACTGAAAGAAATGGAGAGAAAAAAAAAGGAAAATACTCTTGCTTCAAGAACAGCAGAATTTGCAAAGCTTGTAGAGTCTTTTACATGCTTTTGTCCTTATTTCCAGATTCACTTCAGGGGAATGTCATCTTCTCTGTCACCACGAAGTCCCTTCAGTACTGCTGGCTTCTGCCTGTCCCATGTTACTGCCAAAGTATGTGCCCCAGATCACAAAGAACACATAACAGCAGGTTTTATCTCTGGGGAGGCATTAATTTGACTCTCCTCTGCCTAGCATATCTTTCAAATGGAGTAAGATATTTAAATGCATTTATCCCTTTGCCAAGGTGGGTAGCATGCTCTGGGGACGGAGGGATGGATGGACGGATGGATGGATGGATGGATGGATGGATGGATGGATGGATGGATGGATGGGTGGATGGATACATAATACTATTGCATAAGTTTTGTGTCCTTAGAAAATCAGACAAAAAGTTTTTATTTTCTAAGAGGATACATTCCATTAGATTACCAAGCCAAGCTTTCACCTTATTGGAGAGAGGTGAGATAACTGCAATTAGTAATAAAAGCCACTAATGCCTTTCTTAGGTCAAATGTCACTGCTGCTGGTGGATTCCCCATCAGCTGTGCTTTCAGATACACCTGAGAAACAATTAAATTCCCTTCTGTATTGGTGGCCTCATAAACTGATGTGCAGCCAGGTGCCACCACAAAGGACAAGACCCACAGCAACAATCTGCAGGAGTTTCTGACTGAGGAGGCACACAAGTGTGCCACCTGCTCTTGTTTTGGGTCTGAGGGTGGCTGCAAGACCCTGGCAGGAGGGGAAACAGGGGGAAGGCTGCTCCAGAAGCACTGTGAAAGTGGCCCTGTGAAGGAGTTGAGGAAATACTCCTGAGGCTGAGGGAAAGATGGCAACTTGGAGGGATGCACAGAGAACCCCTTTACCCAGCTCCTTGTAATGAGCAGGGTTGTATCGGAGGTCTGAACGTCCGAAACGATTCTTTGGGGTCTCAAACTGCCAGCAAGGCTTTACCTATGAGTAACACCTCAGTAGTGTTGCTCTACAGTTCCCTTTGGGCCTGATGGCACACCTCTCTAGAGAGGTGCCATTAGAGACAGGAGTCAAATTAGAGGTTTTAAGAGACATTTACACGCTTTGGTGTCAGCAGAACCACCTAAGCACTGCAGAACGGCTAAGTGGTCAGAGGGAAGGAAGGTACAAGAATTGGTTGCTTAAAAAAAGAACAACTCTTCTGAATAAAAATGTAAAAGGAGGGAGAGTATGGACCAATGCAAATGTTGAAGGGCCCACACTCCTCCCCTCAGGACTGCTGAACACACTCCTTGAGCAAATGTGCCGAGAGGTTCAGCCAGCACAGCTGGGTGGTGTGGGTAGCTGCAGCAAGAGACCTACAGAAAATACACTGAAGTTAGCCCTGGTCTCTGTCAGTTAAATTGGTGTTCCTGCAGTTTGGCCTTTTCCATCACATTAGGTGACTTCTTTTGTGTGCCACTCACTTAGGGCCAGTATAAGTTGACTGTGGCTGGTTGAGCCTGTGAGAAAATGTGCTGTTAAGGGCTGACTGGACTTCTGAGTGATGGATGGAGCAGAGCTGCCGGCACCTCTGCTAAAATGGGATCACAAAAACAATAAAAACACATCTGATCTGACAACAGTGCAGCCAGCACAAGTGATGCAATCTGTGGCCATGCCTGCAGCTTTCTAGAGACAACATTTCAACCTCATTCACTAAAGCAGCTCACATGCTCTGCTCTCCACAGCAGGGACACAGGGGCAGACAGACATTCCCCACTGCCATGACTCTACTCCATAGTGTAGTTTCTGATTCCCCAGGGCTTGAAGACAGGATAGTGTTGATGTATCCAGCTAGTGATGTTACCCAAGCTTTTCTCATGGGCAGGAGGAGCTCATTGTTCAGGGATTCTGAATCAAGGACATACAGTGTTGGTGGAGGACTTTGTAGACATGGCAAATGCAAGATGTGATGTATATTGTGTTGCTCTCAGATCTCTAGACAAACTCTTAGAGATGTCCATTGCAGGCTAATAACTTAAACTGCTAAGTGGCAATGTAGATGATCTTTAAGGTACCTTCCAACCCAAACCATTCTACCATTCTATGAATTTTCTCTGAATCAATGTCTTCATCTTTTCTGAAGCCATAAATGTCAGTCAATTGCTGGTGTGAAGTCCTTGGGTCCCTCTAGACATGTGGTCAGATGTTTGTCCAGCTTTCATAACAAGTTTGAGCCAGGGACAAAACCAGGGGCTCCAGCTGCACCTGGCACTGGACAGCTACCATGTTCCCAGTCACTTTCCCTTGCCAGCCTGTGATAAGAAGCAAAACTAGGCATATATGACAGTATCTGTCCCAAACATCAGTGATGTCTGGCATGACTGAGTGACTCCAGTCTTCCAGAACGGACTGGAAGATTTCAGGGAAGGACATGGACCTCCTGGCTGGCAGGCTGTGCTCCAGGAAGGAGAGATGTGATCATGTCTCTTGCTCCCAGGAGCCAGAATGCACTGACCATCTGCAGAGTCTGTCTGCTGGCTCCAGCTTTGGGTGGGTGGAGAACACTCTTACAGCCCAGGGTTAGTATGGGACTGTTCTCCCTGAATGGCTTCACCACTGATGGTTATGACTAGCTCAAAATCTGAAGTGGTTGTATCATAACTGTGAATTCTACTAAACCAACTATTGTGTGATTTCTGAGCCTGATTAGATCAGGATCTAGATCATGAGGCTTCCCCAACTAAACTGAAATTCTCAACCAACTAACCTGGCTAGGTAATTCTTTCTTTTTGCTTTCTTTTGGGTTAAATCAAATTCATTTCCTTATGGGACCAACACCATGCATGGTTTTGCTGGGGTGTGTCCGATTGCTGGAGCTCATAGACCAGTGTAGGAATACCTGGTTCCTACCGACTCACACTGGCACTGTAAGGCTGAGCCTGGCAAAATGGACAGGAACAAACCAAGAGATAAAGGCATTTCTGTTGAAATATCACACTCAGCAAAAGAAAAGACCACAGCACATGTAAGATGCTAGCTCCCATGCCAAGTTCTGATAAAGAGGATCAGACCTTTATCCCCCTGTCTCCAGTCCTCTTCTCCATGCTAGAAATTTCACTGACAGGAGAGGAGGGGCTTTGTGTGCCCAAGATCTTACTTAACCAGCTGTTATCAGGGTATTTGCAGGGTTCATGAACTCTCTTCCTGTACATCACTGCTCTAAGAGGACGCTGTTTGCTTTCTGATAAAATTCTGTGCCACTTAAGAAGAAAAATCCTGTATTTTGGGGATGATGCACACGTTATAAGAAAGAAGCCTTGTGCTATTATCAATAGTGACTGAGGAGGGACGCACAGTAAGTGTTACATCACATACAAATAATGTCAATATCTGCATCTCAGAGAGCAAAAAAGTTAGCAGGCAGATGCAGACAGCATGTGTATCTCCCTGTAGCAGCCTGCACAGCTTGGAGCTCCTCAGAGCCTCCCAAGAATTCATCAAAGGTTCCCTTTGCTTTTGTGTTTGCAGTCAACGTGTACCCCCGAGAGCGCACCCTTGCTTTTTTTCCCCTTCCAACGCATATATTTGTTATAACACCTTGGGAAGGAAAAGGGTGCTGCCTTTGCGAAGTTAGATAACTGGCCCAGTTCTTTGCTGCCGGATTGGCTGGGAGAGGCCCTGTAAAACCACGCTGGCCAGGCGCCCGGCCCAGCCCTGCAAGGCTGCAAGCTATTTCCACAATTGGCCACTTAAGAGTGGAAGAGGGGGAGGTGAAGACAGCCGGGCAAGCTGCATCTCCGCCAGGCTGTTTCCCTTCCTCCTTGTTTTTCCTCAGCCAGAGTAGTTTGGCAAACCTGCTCCGGGTGCCTCTGAGCCCAGGAGAGTGGGGTGTAACGTTGGTGGCCAGGCACCTGGCCCTCCCTTAGCCCTGCTGGCACAGTCCCAGGACAGGACATGTCAAGCTGCAACACCCCGGGGGGCCCCACTGCCCTGGACTTTCCGGAAGTCCTGAAGTCCCTACTGGAGTATTCCTTGCCCTGGACCAACAAGATGACAGGTAGGATTGAGGAAATACGTACTGGGGTTTCTGTTTTGATTTCTCCTTCCCCTCCTTCAGTTGCAAGGTGAGAAAGAGGCAGGTGTTGTTTGCTGCAAGCCCTTCAAGGGTGTTTTTCCCCAGAGTGCCCAAGTCAGACAGGGAGTTCTGGCACTGTGTATGTTGTGCAGCTAGGAGGAAAAACGGCAGCAATGGATTGATTACAAAATCAGTCAAGAGTGCTGAGCTCCTGATCCTTTTAATCTCTGTGCTCAGCTACTTCTTGGAAACCCTCAAAGATTTGTGCATGGACAAGGCTCGGGCACAAATCTTCGTGCTCACATAGAAGTGACTTCCAGGACTGCCATTCATTGTTGTCCTATGGTTAACAACCACTAAGCCTCCAGACACTGCCTCTTCCCAGACTCAGACTGTCCAGAGAGCCCAGCCTGCACAGGGCCGGCTGACTCTGTGCAAACTTTGTTTGATGCTGCAGTTGTTTTATCAGTGAAAAGGTGGGGTAGAAAACACAGCAAATGCTGCATTTTCTTTGCAAGAGCACTTCTGTACTCCTAGGCTTTCCCACTCTCTGTGCAGCATTCTAGAAAACAAATGGAAAAGATCCAGGAGGTTATTTAGTTTGGGCTTTTGCTGCGCTGAACACTTTGCTCATGCTGCACTAACTGCTTCTCTAGTGCTGGGTCTGCTCCAAGCACCCATCACACAACTTGAGTACTCTCTGGTTTTGGATAGGATGCCACACACCCTTGACAAGCTGCTTTCTGGTTGTGTTTTAATGTTTGCCACTGAGTGCTGGGGAGGTGTGTGGGAACACCTCAGCTCAACAGCCTATGTCTGGGCATGAGTGAGTTGAACTCACAGAAACAAACGTGCACAGAGCTCGCTCTTCTCTAGGGAGTTGCTACCAGGACATGCAGGCAGCTCAGCAGCCTTGAGGGGCAGCAGGACCCGGGAGCAGAAAAGCCGGACACACAGTGTGGAGAGGGACCTTGCTCTCGCTCCAGGGTCAGTGTGAGAAAAGGCTGCTGCTGTGACAGTAAAGCATTTGTGTCAGGAGAGGCAGCTGCCTATGCCTGCTGTAATACAGTGAGCCCCGTGGCACATGCACAGCTCCCCGTGGGAAAGGGAAACAGGGCAAGGGGAACTGCCCTGCCCCCTGAGGGGCTTATTTTGTCACATTGCTCTGCTGCTGCCTCCTGTGAGCTCTCCCTCATTTGCTGAGACTGCCCACTAACAGGTGTGTTTACATACCACACCGTATGCAGTCCCACTGTTTGCTTGGATCAGGGCACGTTTTCCAGGCTGACTGTACCCAGGTAGAAAGTGGAACTGTCTGGGAAGAGGCAGTAACAGCCCAGGGCAGCTCATCTGGTGCAGAGCCTTGCTGTGGCTAAGCTGAGTTTGGCTGCTTTTCTGGGATCTCTGCTCTCTACAGCCAAGTGGATTCAATTAATCCAAGGGAGGAGTGCTGGCAAGACCTATCTGTTTGGAGTAGGGGGTAGAGGAGAGATCAATGATTTGCAGAGAGAATAATTTAGTCTTAATTCAATGTGACTTATTTGGCAGCTAGAGCGCTGTTTTGTGGCAGCTTTTTTCCTCAGCCCCAGGACCACCCTGCCTCTCTGCACCACTTCCTGTAGTCCTCAGAACTGTCTTTATTATGCTGCCTCCCTCTCCAGGCCAGCATTCCCATCATGGCCCTCTTCCCACAGAGCTCAGTTCTCTCCTCCTGAGTCTCCATACTTAGCACTCATCTGGATTTGCTGGCTCTCAGGCCTCTCTCTGAAATTCTCTATTCTGCTATTCAAACCTCCTGGTGGGGCTTGCTGTGCATCTCCCCCTCACACCCTGTGCCCAGCAGTGAGCTACTTGTTGCTTGCCCCCCCTTCCTCCTGCACCTCAGAACTGGGCTGTTCTGCATCATCTGGCCCTGACAAGGCTCCCAGCAGTAACAGCCAAGGCCACTGCATTCCTCTCCTCACATCTCATTATCCTCCACTCTTCCCTCTCAGCTGCAGAGTGAAAGAAAATGTAAAAATCCCAGGCAGGTTAAGCAAGAAGGTACAGCTTGTGGTACAGTGCCCACTTTCTGTTGGCAATTGCTTGGGCATATAATCCCCGGAGGCAATGAGGAAAAGCTCTCAGGGCAGCCTCCCTCCTAGCTGGCAGAGCAGTGCTAATGCTGGAGCAGGGTGATGTGAGAGGAAACCCACAAGAATGTTCCTCAGAACTCCCTCCCTCCTGCCTTCAGGAAGAGCAGCTAGCACTGTTTAGTGTAGACCCTCTCTAAGCAAAGTCACAACTCATGGTGGTGCAGAACAAACCTTAGCACAGTGGAGCACGGGTGGAAATGTGCTGGAGGAAGAACATGGTCAATCTAAATGGAAAAGTCCTAGAGTAAAGCTGATGAACGGTTTTAATAACCTCTCTTCATACAGACATTACTCAGCAAAGTAGCTGCCATTGAGCTCTGCAGGGGTGATGTGTGCAGACCCTGTTCCTTGAAGGAGTGTTGTATTGAGGCACAGCATCATCCTTGGGGGCCACCAGTGTCGACAACAATGGAACAAAGTGACCATGAGAGCCATAACTGAATGGGAAGCCTGCAGCCTGCCCCACTTTGGCTGGGTCCACTTGCCTAAAAGCTGCTCCTTGTGACCTCACTTGGTTGTGCTCTCTATCCACTGCCTATCAGTAGCTATTTCCTAGACAAAAGCACCACTGTGGGCTTGCTGCCCCTTGCCAAGCTGTGTGTGCTGCCTCTGTTGTGTGTGGTCTGACATCTGTGTCTCATTACCCTCTGTGAAGTGGCATCTCTCTTTCACGCATGTGCCTTTCCTTCCTGCCAGCTAAGCATGGCAAGGCGGCGGGAGTCCGTGCAGGGCATGTAGCAGCCCTGGAGCACACTGGGCAGTGGAGCATGACCTGTTCTGCCCACTTCTTGCAACTGGATTTATCAGTCTTGATAAATGATGCATTAACCTGCACTGTTCCAGCCTGTATTAACAAGGTGTCCTTTTCCAAGCTTCCCTTGGGCAGCATGTGTGCAGGAGTTGCATCAGGAGTCCCACCCACAGATTGGGCCTCCCAGCCTATGCAAGAGAAGTAGCTGCTGGCTAAGGCAGCTCCACATCTGCCCAGGTTGGATGGATACGTCCCCTCGTCCTCATTGCAGTAAAACAATGGAAGAGAATACCTACCTCGTGTGACTTCAAATCCATTCCTTTTCCTGGGGCATGTGGGGAAGAGTTCAGACCTGACTTTTTTTTGTCAGAAAGACCATGAGGGTTTATTAGTAAGGGCCAGATAAAATCGTGCCTTGCCACTTAAACTAAATGTCTGAGGTTTGTGGAGGGGAAGCCGAACCAAGCAGATGCCCAAGTGCCTACCTGAGAGGAAGATGTCTTTTTTCTGCTCTGGCTCCCGCGGCTCTGTTGGATGCAGACGGGCTGATCTCAGGGCAGCACACCCTTCCCTTTCCCGGCTCGCAGCACGGTGTAGTAGGTTCGCTGCAGCCCCTCCTGCCGATGCAAGAGCAGTCACTGCTGACAGAAGCCTGTGGCTGCAGCATCTGCCACTTCTGCCTATTTATTCATTCTCAGTATCCGCCTGTGCTCTCGGGAACGAACTTGGCAATATTTGCTCCCTTCGCGTGTTCGGAAACTTAGATCCCAGCACGGCATCCCTGCTGCTAGAGCAAGGGGAGAAACACAAGGATTTCTTGTGATCATGACAGTTTGGAAAGGCGGCCTTTCCTCCCTTCCCCCAGCAGCCTGCCCATGCCAGCACCGCAGTGGAGTCTTTCTCCCTGCCCATGTTATGTAGGGCACGCCGCTGCGGGCACCGTGTGGGACGGAGGGAGATTAAATCCAGGGCACGCGGGAAAGGTGATTTCGGGATCCCAAACGAGGATATGCAAGGGCGGGCTGGAGCGCTGGCGCCGGGGCAGAGCGGGGAGCGGGCTCGCAGGCGCCGCGCAGCCGGGACGGCCCTCACGGAGCCCCGACGGTGGCGGCCCCTCAGGCACCGGCGGGCCAGGGGCACAGGCGGGCGCGCGCAGGCGCAGGAGGCGCGCGCCGCTGCTCCACCGCCCGCGCGCGCGCGCGCGCGCTCCCTCCCC
>VZTJ01001513.1:286251-312790 GCA_013397795.1 Orthonyx spaldingii | reverse complement strand
CTCCCTCCCTCCCTCCCTCCGCCCCCCTGGTCGGCCGAGCCAAGTGCCGGCAGCACGGGATCGCTCCCCGCCTCCCAGGGATCGTTCTCTCCCGAGCGTGTAGGTGCCTGCGCTGGGCAAAGCCGAGCGCTGCGGGAGCGAGGGGTGGGCAGGAGCCGAGACGTGACACGCTGGTTTTAGTCCTTCGGCTGTCTAGAGCCTCCCCCGCCTGGAGACGCGTAGCTGGGAGCAGCAGCGAGGTTTCGAGTCTTGCTTGACCTTAATTGCTGGGAAGTTGCCCGATGACACGAGTAAACAGCAGATCCCCTGAGATTAGGTTCTGTGATAATCCATAAGGGTATGAGTGACTGCCTGCCCATGCGGTCCTGCATGGGCTGGAGCTGCCTCTCTAGCACTGGTGATGCAGGCAGCAGCTGTGTAAATAGCAGTGCTGGTGCCTATAGTCTTCGGTGCTGATGGCACACTTTCCTTTTTTTCTTTTATTTTTTTTTCTTTTATCTGGCCGTATTTTTGCCTTTCTGAGTATCAGTTTCATTTTGAGGAAGGTTCGGGATTATCTACACCGCTGTAATGCCCAGTGTACTGGTGTGTAATAAAATAAGTCCTTACACTTAAGAATTTTGAGATTAAAAATAATTTTTTAGAACCGTAGACAACATCCAGGGTAAATCACAGCATTAGCAAGGTTGGCAAGATTGTTCCCAGTGAGGATCCTACCTACCTTGCATGTCTAATATTGCACAATACCCTGTAAATATATCCATTTTGTGATGCTGGAGACTATCTTTTTCTCCTTTCTGCTAAAAAAAAAGGCAGCTTGTGATAAAGGTTTTAGTTATGTTGCTATGCTGCAGGATGCTGCAGCACACAGAATCTTGAATCTACAAAATCATGGGATTTCTTAAGATGTTTCTGCACCCAGTTCTTTTTTAAAACATTAGTGCCAGCAGGAGCAATTTAAGTTCATGCATGGTTGCTGATAGGGATTTGGTGACTTTGTCTTGGGGATGATTTTTGTGTCCAGAATCATGTGATGTGGCCTATGGAGATGTGAAATTCTGAAATTAATGTAATTGTGAGGTAGTGCATTTTTCTAAAATTAGAAACATTTGATACTAAATTGATTACTAGATGACCCCATTACAGCTCATGAAGGTGCTCAGCTGAAGCCTCTAAAGCTCATCTTGATTATACCTCTCCATTCATGGTGTGATAACGTTCAGGTTGTTCTTGTTCTTAAGATTTCTCATAGATTTCCTTAATTCACCTTGTACTATTTCACTTCACAGTTTGTGGAACTTGTTGCTTTCTGTTTATTTTGGTCTCTGATACTTTTCTTGTTTGCATATGCAAGACAAAAGAAAGAATGCCTTAATTGTCAGCAGGTAGTTCCTCCTGATTTACAAAAGGCTTGTCAGTAGGCTTGTGACTCAACCGACTTCAGAGAATCCTTGATTATTTTCTGTTCCTTTAACAGTGATACACTCAAAATATTAAAACATTGCTCATTTGCTTAGTGCAGTGGTGCAGTTTCAGCAGACTTTCTGAGAAAAGACCTTGTGCCTTTTGTCTGGAATACCTATTGACAAAAATACAATTTTCTGTCTTATTCTGTAAGAAATTATATCTGCTAGCTGCAGTGTCCATTTATAGTCTCTGCAAGCTACCTGTGGGTTTTCCAACCACTGTGGGTAATTTGACTATCCAGTCAAAGCAAGCAGGCTTTCTAATCCTCCTGAGCAACAGAGGAGGAGGTCAGCCAGTTACAGCAGAATGCCATCCCCTTGAATGCCCTACCATGGACCAGGTACAGCTGACCAGCCTTGCTGGGAGTTGTTGTCATGTGTGTTATAAGGATTAAATAAATAAAAATAATGATATTTTTATAAAAAAGAGGAAAAGTCCTGCGGGTTAACGGAAGGCAATTAATATTCTGGAGCTGGAGTGTAGGTCTCTTCTATTAGTAATGAGCTGCTGCATACTCTCCAAAGGATGCCTTAATCACCAGTTGCATGCTGCTGTGGCAGGAGAAATGCCTCAGCAAACATCACAGTAATGGGCATCAGGGATATGGAACCCTACAACCTGCCTTGTTCCATCCTCACAAGTGGGACTAAAGATTCATGGAGCAATCAGCCAATCTATATAGTGGTTTCAATATAACTTGACAATATTTTCATGGTGAACAAGGGGAAGTTTGTCAAATAAGTATGTTCTGTTTGTGGCTGGGATAGCTCTTGACAGTGTGGTGGCCAAAATGTTTTGGTTGGTTTTTGGTTTGGTTGGTTTTTTTTTTAGTTTTGAGGGAGAAACCAGGATGTGGAATAAAGCTCTTTTCAGGCTGCTGCTTTTGGTTAAAACAGCAGCATTTCCAACAGTTCAGTGACTGGAATGGTCTACCTAAATCACTGAGCATAAACTGGTGTCCTCACTGTTAACAGCAGATGTACAGCCCAGTTAATAGGTCACAGTAGCAGAATGAGGGGGCTAAATCGGACATGAGCCATCATCTGCAGAAGTACAGTCCAGATTTATCAGGGTGACCTTGAATCACTGCAAATGGAGCCTCTTAGGCTACTGCAGCTCTACTGTCAGGTAATACCTGTTTACACTATAAATATCTTAAGAGAATTAATGTTTCAGGTCCCTCTGCTGAGGGAGGCAGAAACCTCCCCCTCAAGATGCCAGAAGTTAATTAGTGTTTCATTAGGTATTGTGCACCCAAGCAGGATGTTGTGTGGCAGAAATAAAGATTAAATGAATTGAAAGAAAGCCTGTGGGAAAACATCAACACAAAAACAGTCATACAAAGGTTTTACCACGTTATGTATCATGGTTGAAATAGATGGTCTCCCAATATGTGTGTTAACTTCTGCTATTTTGTTTCAGGTACTGTTAGAAGTGAGGGAGGAGAGAGAGACAGCATAGTTAAACAAAGACAGCACTGGGGGCCCAGTCCTTGCTAGTTGTCAACTTGTAGCAAAAGGACAAAAATTTCAAATGCTTTTCTCAAGTGGAAGAATGATCTAGTCTGGTGTGAGCCAGAGACAATCACAAGAGGAAATTGGAGGAACCACAGTTTTACCAGGTTACTGCAGTACAGCAGGATGACCATACACACCCAGAAGGCATAAAAAGATCTGAGAAGAGCCACATATGCCAGTAGTGTAGTCTTTTTAGCATCTACCTTCTGAAAAATATTTTAAAGCCTTGTATGTAGTCTACTAATCAATTAATGGTTTTTTTCTCCTCTCTTGGAGGTCTTGTATTAGATGTTGCAACACAAAAGCACTGCTGGTTTGTATTAAAACTGGCATAACTTATAATGGTAGTGTTGTTTTTAGGAGTAAAGAATTTTTTTTCTTTTTAGTTGACACTTTGACTTGACGTTTCACAAGTTTTTTATCATGTTAATTAAAAATAGTTATTTACATAGAATTCATTATTGTTGCTTGCATTTGTTTTGGTGATGTCTTTACTGGGATATCATCCACAACATCTGGTGCAGATCTGGGTTTGGTTGTGCTGGGCACTGTGAAATGTTGGGAAATACACAATCTCTATTCATAGGTGAAATGTTGGTTCCAATTTGGTGGGGTGTGCTCCAGTAGTCAGGGAAATCCTCCTTATATGTAGAGTAGATGCTGTTTCTTTACTAGCTTCAAGTAGGAGCTGTTTAGAAACATTCCGGTTATTTGCATCATTACCGTTAACCTGCATGTTTGCTTTGCCCAAGCAAAGGGTAGGAAAGCTGCAAAACTCCCTGCTAAAAGGAGTTTATAGCAGGAATAGGAGCTGGAAGATGGCGGTTCAGAGGCAGCAGTGCGAAGTGGCAAGGAGAAGGCCAAAAGCTGCAAGGTGATGTTACCAAAGCTTAGGTCCAGCAGCCACTGGTCTGAATTGAATGTGTCCTTTAGGTACTTGCTCTTGGTCTCAAGCTGGTGGCTGGTGAATACTTTTCCAGCTTCTTGCTTTAAAATCAGTATCTTCTTTTGTATAAAATATTCAGAATATGGTAGATAATTTACTTCGTATGGCAGCACTGTTCTTTAAGACATAAAAAACTCTTTCAGTCTCAGTTCCACACCAGCTAAGGCAACAGCGGAAGGAATGCCACTTCTATCAGAATAGGTTTTATATAAATAGGCTTTTCTGATTTAGAGTAGAGTTTCACCCCCACTTCCACCCCCGATGAAGAAAAATGCTCCTTTGGTATATTGTAGCCAGTCTAGAAAACCCTCATGCCAAAGACTGGTGCATTTTATTGGGCTAATCTCTGTTAATACTGGAGATCCAAACTGGTCCAGTGTATGTCCGTGGAGTCCCTGTTCTGAGGGAATGAACTGAGTATTCTTTGGCTTCCATGGTAATGCTCAGTTTGCAGGTGATTAGGGTAGGACTGGTGACCATTCCTTTTGACAGCAGTGCTGGCTCAGTGCTGGCAGTACTAGCACTGCTTCTGCAATGCCTCCTTCACTGCTGATAGAGCTGCATGGCTGCATGGAGAACTGGATCAGGAAAATGACTTGGATTTTGAAATTTTTTTTTCCTGCCATCTTATTTTTATCTCTTAAATTATGTAATTATGCTATAACTTGAGTTTTCTGCTTGGATTCTGTCCCAGACAATTGTTAAGATTCAGTAGCTATGGGGAACATAGAAACAGCCATTTTTCTGTAATATGTGCACTGTAGCACAGTAAATGGAGAAAAATTCATCAGTCTCTTGTGACTTGGGGGTGGGATGTGGGAGTGTGCCTTATTAGACATCTCCCCAAAGAGTGAAAATTGTATGTAGGTATTCTGAGCTATCTATAGGGAGCAGCACTTGGAACTATTGCTTTCTGTGGACATGCTGAGTCATTTCAGAGAGAAATGCTTCTAAAATGCTGAACGATGGGCATCCAGGTCTTGGTGTCCTTTTGACTGATTTTCAAATGTAATCTGAAAACCCATATTCCTGTCCCATTTATATTTAAATTATTGTTCTGCACCTTCCTTCTTTGTGCATAGAATAAGCTATTCTTGCTTGCTCAGAATTTTCTTAATGGCTTCCCATATAATTCTGCTTAGGGACATTTACTTTCGTTGTCTTCTGAGATGGGTATGTGAAAACCAGGCTGCTTTGCAGTGACTGGTTAATAAGCTCCATGCAGCACTTATCACACTTTGGTAAGCTGTCACAGCAAAGATGCTGGTCTGCAAGGCTGCTCAGCTGTCTGTGGTCCAGCCATCACAGGGGATTAGATTGTTTCATACATGAATGTTGCTTTTCAACATCTGGTTTTCCAGATCATGTCATGAGCCAGAACCGTTAGCTTACTGAATTTCCTTTCATTTGCTGGACTTTTAAACCTTGAGTCTCTCCTGTGTTTCAGCTTGTACAGTGACCTACTTGTATCTTTCAGATAAAGAGAAGGAGAAAATAAAGCTTGAAGAAGATGAGGCAGCAGCTGCCAGCACTATGGCAGTCTCGGCTTCCCTCATGCCACCCATTTGGGACAAAACTATTCCTTACGATGGCGAGTCTTTCCACCTGGAGTACATGGATCTGGATGAGTTCCTGCTGGAGAATGGAATTCCTTCCAGCCCTACTCACCTGGATTTGAACCAGAATCCACTTTTGCCTGTGGCTGAGCTGGAAGGAAAGGAATCTGCCGGTGCTTCCACTGGTTCTCCTGCATCATCCTCTTCCACTGCAGTTTACCAGCAATCTGAAGCAGCCTCCAGCACAGGTAGATGGAATAATATGGGGCTCTGAGGGAATTCTGTTGTTCTCATATTAAAAGGTGCCTCTTTAGATCAAAGAGGAGACATGCTAACCTGTCGGTGTTAGCTGTGGCAGGTTAAACAGTACAAACATGCTGAATGTAGAGCCTTAGTTCATTTGTCAGTTTATGAAGATGCTGCCTCTCCTTTTCTTCCCCTCTTCCTGTCCTATGAAAAATGAGTGTCTATCAATGCGCAGTCTGTTTTACGCTTTTGAAATTAGCAGAGCTGAAACAGCAACATAAAGCATTTGCTTTCTTGGTATTGCTAATCTAGTGAGAAGCTGGACATGTTGAGCAAATACTTTCTCAGGTTATTTTACAACAGATTTGATAGCTTGTCACAAGTCATTTGTACTACCTGGATCTGCCTGGGTGAACTTATGCAAACTTAATGTACCTCAAATAACAATGTTAAATAGAAAAACAATGAAGCAATCTTTTTTTTGTGGTAGCCTGGGAAATATGAGAACAGACACTTAGAAGAGGTGTTTTAATGATGCAGTTTGATGTTTTGTGGTGCTTTGAAGTGGGAATGGAGGAACAAAAAACCAAAACTGTGCTTAAATGGTACTAGGAAACTTCATTTGTAGTATGGAGATCTTCTCTATTAAAGAATTCAGCAGCTGAGTTTGCTCTAGATTTGGAGTTTAAACATGATAACCATCACAGTATTATTTTATGTGCAAGCTTTAAAGAAAGCATTTTGCTCTGGACCTCTTCTGTGAATCTTTGAGAAAGATAATGTGGAACTCCTTCCATAAGTTGTAGGCTGTAGCTTTTTTCTAGGTGGTGTATGAAAAATTTATTGATCACTACTGCACATTGCACTGACATTTGCAACTCATGTATATGAGGTTTTGTGAACAATAGGTTAATATCATAAAATTCATATGAACACTACCAGTGTCAGACAGTCTGTTGGGGCATTTGTTTCTATGTGGCGAAGAAGAATACTGTTGTATTTGTAACAAATCCTCCTTTATTTAGTCATTTGTTTGCAAGTCTAGTTGTCTGACCTTTGAAGGTCCCGGGGACTGGGGTCTTTGTGCAGGCTTGTTTCTGTAAGGATTTCTGTGGTACAAAACTCAGGGCTGATACAAGTTTCTCCCTTCTTACTGCTGTTGAAGGTGCTTTTTTTGTGTGCAAAGCATGTAAGTTTTGCCAAGGAAGTATTAACTCCTGTCCTGCATCTGTCTACCCATGTCCGTTAGTCTGGCATATGTTCCTAGAGTTATATTACAGACTGGACTGTGAACTCTTTCTCTGTACCAGCAGCAGTACAGCACCCACCACACCTCAGGGAAACACCAAATAATACTATTAAATACTTCTCACAACAGGGCAATAAATAGACGTAAAAGTTGGCTTCTTTGTTGATTCTCTTCATCCTGCTGAATATGTTGTAATTTTTCCTGTTGTTGCCAGAGTCCCCACCACAAAATGAGAGAAATACGCCCAGCCCCATTGATCCTGACTGCGTAGAAGTTGAGGTGAATTTTAACCCTGACCCTGCTGATTTAGTGCTGTCCAGTGTGCCTGGTGGTGAGCTCTTCAATCCTCGCAAACACAAATTTACTGAAGAGGACCTGAAACCACAGCCTATGATTAAAAAAGCCAAGAAGGTTTTTGTCCCAGATGAGCAAAAGGTAACAGATTTATTGCTTCAAACTCTTCTAGGCCTTGACAAAAGTTTCTGTCTCTTTGTCCAAACACTTTGACATACAGAGCTAAGGCAGTTTACCTACATGATTGGGCAGAAGCACTGCCAAGAATAGAATTGGCAAGCCAACTGCTGTGCTTGCTGTTTTGCAGGTTTTGGTGTCATGAGATAATTACTGGCAAGGAGCTACTGATCATGCTATACACAGAAATTAGAACTATCAAGTCAAATCCTCATCACCTGCAGTTTTGAAGGCCATTATCTGTATTTGCCCAGTATTGTGTCTAATCTGGATTTAAGCAACCCAGACAACAGAACAGGTGGTTTTATGTGAAAGTTCACTCCTGAATTGAAACTAAGTGAAGGAAGCATTTCAGTTGGACAGCTTCTTAATACCCAAGTCTCTTAATCTTCTTAGTTCTAGCAATGCACTTGGTTTATCCTAAAAGAAGACTTGTGTAAAGATGGAATCTTACAATACTGTGCTGTCTCCATTTTGAGGTCAGAGCCCTGCAAACCTATGGAGGCGATTCCTCAATATAGCAGTCAGTGTGAATACCATTATACGATAAACAGGTGTCTCTGAAACAGTTGTCAGTTTGGCATCTTTTTTTTACTACAGGATGAAAAGTACTGGACAAGGCGAAAGAAGAACAATGTGGCAGCAAAGCGTTCCCGCGATGCTCGGCGATTAAAGGAGAATCAGATCACAATTCGGGCAGCCTTTCTTGAGAAAGAAAATACAGCCCTGAGGACGGAGGTTGCAGAGCTGCGCAAGGAAGTGGGACGGTGCAAGAACATTGTTTCTAAATACGAGACCAGATACGGACCCTTGTAAGCACACCCCTTTTCCTTGTTAGGGCTCTTTGTCTTAGCCTCTTAGACTTCTCTGCCTTCTGTAGAGACTCCCAGAAATAATGTTTATGGAGGCTTTGCCATTTTGCATCTACATTAGAAAAAAAACCAACAAAACACAAACAAACCCTGTTTCTTTTGGCACAACTTGTTCAGGCCCTTTCCTGATCATTGTGTTGTCCAAAATCTTAGTGTCCATATTTACAACTTTGTTTTTAACACTGATAGAACATTTTCTGATGTCATACAATTGAACAGATTCACCTGTCTGGAGGAATGAATGTGGATCCCTCTAGACTGGACAGGGTTTTTGCTATCTGTTCTAACCTTCATTTTAAGTGGAGAAAGAGCCTAGGAGACTCTCTCTCTGTCTCTCTCTCTCTCTCTCTCCCCCCCCTCTCGCTCTTTTTTTTTTTTCATTTTCAAACTCTTGTTCTTGTCTCCTCTCCATTCCACCTACCCGTCCCAGTAAAAGTGTAAAACATAATTTTAGGATATAAGTAGATGTTGCTGGGCAGCATCATGAAATTGTTTCCTCTCCCATTCAGAGGCACTAGAAAGTACCTGTTGTATAGAACTCTGTTGCTGTTCAAGAGGAATAGGGGAACCTTTAGGACAGGAAGACAGGAAAATATTCAATCTCTTGTAAAAACAGTGAGGTTAATTCATGAGTATTATGCAGAATGTAGTCAGTGCAGTTTTGATTACAATACTGCCTAAATGTCTTGATAGGTTCTAATCCTGGATAACTTGCAGAAACCAAGGAGAGAGAACAGTAGTGAATCACTCTACAAACGTGGACAAAATTATTCTATGTGGGTTCTAGACTGTATTTCTACCACCACCCCTCCTTTTTTTCCTTAGAGGGTCTTCCCTCTTGAACTGCTGATAAAGCAGCATGTTAAGCATACTTAACTGAGAAGTAAGGGACATTTAGAAAAAGAGGTCTGGCTCTTTAGGCTGAACCTTGAGTCCCAGCTGTTAAAAAATGGCCAACACCTTATGCTTTGAAAGAAGGGGCTTTTTTAAAGAAGTAAACAAGCCACTGTTTTTTTACTGCACCTTACCTGTTGTGCAAGAGATTGAGAAAGAGTTTTGGTCCTTTGCCTCGTGAACACACTATGGGATAAGCTACACCCACTATAAACACAAACAGTTTACCTCACTATCTCCTGTGTAGCAGCATACCTGGTCTCTCCATGCTTGCTGGTTCTATCTCCAGCATGTTTCCTGATAGAAAATTAGCACACAAGGCTTGCCCTCTTGGAAGTAATCCATTCTCAGCACCAAGCACTGCTTCAACAGTATACAGTGTTAAAAGAAAAAATATGCTGTGTGTGATGTTGAGACCTTCTACACGACCTACAACTGCAAGAACTAGAAGCTGTACCAGAAGTATATGTCTAGAAGTCCTCTTAAAAAGAGAAGCTGTCTTAAGATAGTGGCTGTGTCAGAACCCTTAGGCTATACTTCCTGGGATAATATTTATATTAAGGAGTAAATGTGGGATGATGATGTTGAGGGTAGTTGCAGTTCCTCTGTTGAAATCTGAAGATATATTTAAAAAGCATTAGGGTTTATTTTCTATGCTAAAGACTAGCTTGTCTTTTAAACATAATGTCGAAATTATGAGTTTAGAGCAATTTTGTGTTGACTTCTTAAGAAAGTGGAGAAGCAGGCTAATCCACAACACTTAATGTATGCTTTGAACTATCCCCTCTCTGTTATGCTCTTTAATTTGACTAGAGTGGCTCTTGATGCAGTGTTGGTCTAATTTCTTTCAAAGATACTGAAAATCGTCACCCTTTCAGCAGGGGTTTTTTCTTTCACAGGGTGGTTTGTGGTGGTGATGGTGGGAAGTATGTTATAAATAAATTGTCACACTTAACACTTTGCTTTGTTTAAAGTGACTTATCTGATTCCGAGTGATGCAACTTTAAAGACTTTTAAAAACAAAGAAACTAAAAAGCACACATGAATCGCCAGTCTTCAGAGTGAGCAGTGAAATCTATGAGGTGTCCCAACACAAACAACCGATGATGACCCTGCCTGCCTCCTTGCCTGCAAGTACCCCATCTGACTACCCAGGGCTGGGCATGATGAAAAGTGCAAAGTCTCCTTAATTCTGTATATGGCTTTCTTATCTGTCTTTCTCACTGTAACTATGAACTACAATAAGCTTACCTACTGGGGTTTTGTCAAGACACTCAAAGTTCTTGTCTCAAAGTCTGTTGACAGCCTGTGTGAATAGTGACTCTTTGTTTTGGCACTCGAGTGGAAGAAAAGAGGGAGCTTTAAATGAAAGTGTCTGTATATATAAAGACCTGCTATATTTTAAGACTCTTTTCCCTGCAGTATAATGAATTTTACTTAATACTGCGGCTCACTTCTGGTACAGTGTAGCATATTGTGGAGTACTGTGAGTGCAGAACTAAAGACACCAGGAAGACAGCAGCCTGTAATGTGTGAGACTTCAGTGCAGAAGATTACAGCAGATGTATTGAAATAATCCAGAAAGCACCACAGTGTGCCATACAGAGAGTAATAAACCTCTTATCAAATGACCCATGTAATAGTAAACCACTTTGGGCGCTTTCCTGCTCCACAGCTACACTGCTGTAACCTGCCTTTTCCTTTATTTCATTTATGAGGCTCACTTTCTTTTATGGTATCTTGCTGAAACAGGATCTCTTCTTCTGCTAATGACTTACTAATCATGGAAAAGGTGCTATTCTGAGCTGCTGATCCCCAAGTCTTTTGGCAGTCTGAAACTACCAAACGAGTATTAGCTCCAGGAAAACAATGGCTATTAGCTGCCATATTACAACTTTCTGTCTCTTGACTGCAGGAGAACTGTGGTGCTGAAGGTGAAACAGCCAATGATATCCCACAGTTACAATGGGCAGCTTAAAAGTGAGCTTAAAAGTGTGGGAGGGTGGATGAAAGCTTGGATGGATTGTGGAGATGTTTGTTGTGTTTAGAAGATGGAGGAAGTAGGTGGAAGTTCCGCTGTAAGAGTTTCATCAGCATAACAAGAATCAGCTCTTATATTAAGGAAGCTTGAGAGCTAAATCTATGTGGGAAGAAAAAGAGTACTTACTTTCTAAGAAAGGAGTACAGGGCAATGCTTGTAGCCAAAATGGAGCTTGTAAGGCAGGAGTGTTTTCGTGCCTGGAGACTGATGAATAGCATACACCTCAAGAAAAATCTTGAAAGCTTTCAGAAGCACAAGTGCCAAAATTATGAGGCATGACTAGTTACCAGCATAGCTCAGTGCTATCATATTGAACAATTATTTTGGCTTTGTGTTTACCCAAGAGATTCCACCCCCAATTTCTGAGCAGAAAGGCAAAGAGAAAAATGTGAGAAGCAGCAGCTAATATTGTAAGCTTAATAAAAAAAATAATTTAAAAGCCAGGATTCATAACCAGTGTTTGACAGCATAACCTTTGTAAAGAGCATATATATTAAATGTAGTTTTTGACCTATCATTTTTAATGGACGACGTACTGAAGTCAAGAAAGTGTTTTTAACTTTTTGCTGGTTACCAAAGTATACCTATGAGTGTATTATTATAATTTGGTATTATAAAGCTCTGAGATAATCTTGGGATATTTTTATCAAATAGATGAATATCTTAGTTCCACGTTGCTGAAATGTCAGCATATATCTCTGCCTGTATTGAGTATTGCTGATTTGGACTGATATTTTTGGTATGTACTGCTTTTTGTTTTATTTTGCTGATAAAAGCCCAAACCATGGATTAAAAAGAAACAAACCAGCAACAAAACAAACAACCATGACAGCATGTAAATGTAGCAGCTTTTTTCATTTATAATTTCTAAATTTTCGGTTAGCCTTGGCTGTTCTTGAAAGTCATGCTTCCTGTTTAAATCACAAAGCCAAAGGCTAAGTAACTGGGCAAGGAGTTGCTGCATTTGGATCCTACTGTGCTTAGGAATATCTTTTAAATACTTACATATTGTGTATAGGATTTGATTTGGCGGTATGTCATGACATTTTAATAGCAAAATATTCAGTCAGTGAGATTAGCATGTGCAATTCTATTGTTTTATTTCTGTTATCTTAAAAGCTTACACGATGGAAACTAACAGTGAATGTTCATTAGAGTTTTCTTTCAGAGAAGACTGTTAGCAAACATTTGTGCTTCCCTGTAGGACAATGCAGATTTGCACAATCTGTGATTCATGTATCTACGGGTTGCAAAACTGGAAAATCGCACTTTAGGGTGAGTGCGGCTCAACTTTTGTAGCTGGAGAATTTTTTGTTGTTGTTGTTGTTAAGAAGCAGTACCTTTAAAGATAGATGAGAAGGTAGTAACTATTTAAAGGAGTGCAGATATTACCAGACAAAAAATACTGTGTAATGCTGAATTCCTTTCTCAGTTTTTGCAGTCTCAGGAAGTTAAGTTTATTGCTCTAGAGTTCTCTGCTCCTCTCAGAATGATGCACTCTATTATCTTGTTTCTTTGACTAGGATGACAATCCTATCTGTAAGTGATAACTTGGGTATGTTTTCTTAGTGATCATAAGAAGACCAATATTCTTTTAGCTCAATTTGAATATTAAAAGATGCTGAATTGACACTGTTAGGGTTTGAAGTTCTCTAGCCTTGGAACATACTCTGTAGAGGCCATAAGTGTGCCTGATGCCAACCTACCCCATTCCAGCCACAAAGGGACCATCCCCAAGGGGAGAAAATAAAGGGCATGTGCACCTTTCAGCATCACTGCAGGGATTGCCAGGAAAGAGAGCAGTTTTTGACAGAGCTGTACTTTCATTAGGAAGTGGATTGACACTACGTGGCCATTTCATAGTACTAATTTTGAAAATATATAAAGTGTGGATGAGATTTGTGGACAATGAGTGTTGTTTTACTCTACAGAAGACACCAGCTATGAATAATGATGCACAATATTTAATACAGTATTGCTTTCATACATGATGATCTAATCTACATGTATCAGGTTTGTGTCTAAAAATTCTTAAGAAGCTTAATCTTTCACCTGTTGCCAAGATCTGCTCCCACTGAAGCTAGTAACAAAGATCTCATTAACTCCCACAGGAAAAGGTCTTTACTCTTATGTGGTTATTGCAAAGTTTTAGCAAGTGCTGGAGTCATGGGTGTCGTTGCTTTACTCTGAAGCATTTTGTGCTGGGATCAGGTGGATACATCTCAGATTGCAGGTGTAGTGTTTGGTAAACTGGTCCTGATAATTTTGGTACTCAGATAATCTGAATTCTGCTTTTTGGTTTTTTTTTTTTGGTCATGCATGGACAGAGTGAAAAAGTAGTGTACTATAAAGTTGTGTTGGAGAAGAAATGTTTTTGGGTTCTTTGGTTTTTTGCTAAGCAGATTTTTGCAGTTCTTCTAGTAACATTTTATGTCTTTTCTGACAATTTTCCATTTCCTTGCTGTGCTGTTTGAAAGCCCAAGGTGTTCTAACTAGAAATCACTTTCAGCATTATCTGCGGGCCTGCTACTAATTGTACAAGTTGGGAGGTGCAGTGGAAGGCCAGCAGCTTTGGGAATACTGTAATAAAACCACTTATGCAGAAAAAATTATTTTTTGTAGATAGCAGAAATAATGGACCTGCACAGAGGAGAATATTGCTGCTTCAGTATTGTAAGCCACTTGAGCATAAAAGGGCTTTGTTCCTTGTGATCAGGTGCTTTCATTTTTAGTGAAAGAGGAGGTATCTCGGACCTTTGTAAAATCCAGATAGGCTTTTCTTCACCCTTCTAGTTTTAGCTGCTAAGCACAAGATGAGAAATGCAAATTTGTCTTAGTGCACAATTCTCATATTTTTGGTGACATACACCTAAATCCATAAAGAGCAAAATCATTTGTTAGTGCTAGTGTTTTGCCTTTGCAGCACTACAAGACTCTGGCTTTCTAGATGTTCAGATAATTACTCTGATCTGTATATCTGCCACTGTAACATGGTGAAGATAGATAAACTCACAGGTGAAGACTGGGGGAAAGGTAGAAAGAATAGGCTTAACTAAATATCTGTGGAGATGCTAACATAATGCTAATTGAGAAATTACAGTGATTTAACTCATGATAACGCAAATTGTCATATAGATGTAATTTGTTAGTTTGATAGTCTGCTATCCCTCGAGAGTCACTTTTGGAATGCAAACTTCGTGAAGTTCAGACACCTACAGGGAAAAAAGCAATCCATTGAGGAAGATACATGTATAAGATAAACATAGATACTTGGCAAGGAGAGCAAAGAATGAAAGCAGGAAGAGGAGAGTAATGCAAGAGTCTGACCTGAGTGAGATTGCTGAAACTGACGCTTCACTGTTTACAATTTTAGGCCAATTTGGATCACCTCAGTTTAGCATCACACTGAAGATAAGTACTTGTTTAGGTCTTGGGAATCTCCTTCTCTTGGTCTTACATCCACAGTCCAGAAGGAAGTGAAAGGAATATAGATAGGGAGGAGAGTTACTGCAGAAAGGCATGAAAAAATAGCTGTTGCTTCAACTAAGTGTGATGTTGCACTGGGACTTGACCTGCCAACGTGAACTGGTCAGTGCTGTGTCATGAGGAAACTACCATATGAGGCCCCAGCCTTTTAAGGCCTCAATTCTGCTGCCATTTCTGCATGGGAGGAGCCCTATATCTGTAGAAAACCATGTGGACTTCACAGGATCTGTTCTTGAATGTGAATCTCTGCCCAGGCAGTCAGCTGCAGAATTGTGTCCTTAACACACTATCCAGTTGTAGTTATAGGGCTGTTGATACTAAGTGTAATTTGGGTGCCTGTTATATAGCCAAAACCCTTGTTACTTTATTTTCCTAACTAAGGCATGAGCAGAAGCCCTTTGCTGTACAACATCTGTAAAAAAATTAAAAATGTATTTCACATATGTCTAGTAAATTAAGGCATGTGATTTTGGTCTGTGGGTCTCAACAAACCTTGCTCGTGTACCTGCCTGAATGTTTTCCTAGATCTGCAGCTACGTTTCAGTGAGAAGGGATGGTGGGATTTGTTTTCCCCAGGGGGCACAAGAGCAGCTCTCACCTGTCACATTGGGGTGAGCGCTGGCTACTGGCCAGGATCAGGGATGGATGCATCCTCCGCACTTTTATGTGAAGTTGTCTGAAATATGGTGATTAACATGATTATTGAAATACTGTATTTTGTATAACTTAGAACATGTAAATACACTTTTAAAACTAATCTGTTCTATGAAGTAATAAATAAGTGCTTCCATTGTAATATCTGAATATTGTTAATGCTTCATGTAGCTTGATTTGGGATTCTTTCTTTCCTAGAGAACTACAGAAATCAAAACAAAGATTGATGTTGTGGAATTCTAGTCTAGTCGTGATGCTTTCTATCAACAAAAAATGTTTTAAAAATAGTAATGAGCTACTTAAGCAGAGAAACTAAGGTTTTGAGGGAACTGATTCTCTTCCAGTCTTTCTTTAACAGTAGTCACTAATTACATTCATAATTGTACTCTTGCCATCCTGTTAGCTGGACAGTTGATTTGTTTATGAGTAGCATTTGGAAAGTAGCAATATTAAATTTTTTGTAAACTTTAGTGACTGAGGAAAACTAAAGCTGGGTAGTTTTTGTTGGGTGTGTTTTTTTAACTGTTCTCTCTTTTGGCTCAAACAGATCTGTCTCCACCCTTCAGCCAGACTGCAGCAAGTTGCAGTGAAACAGTGAGTGACTGTTACTGAAGCTCATTTGTGACCTAGATAGTCTACATCTTTATTAGTTCCATTATGTACATAGATGACACAGGTTTCCTGTTGTGGTGTGGAGAGAGAGAAAGTGATTAATGACTTGTGGTTTTGCTGAGTGCATGTTCACTGGATGCTGCACAGCTGTAACTTTCATCAGCTTTCATGACCTGTTCGATCTCATGTTAAAAAGAAAAAAATAGAAAACAGTGGAGTGAGAATCATGAGCAGTCTGCTAGGAAATCTGAACACTTGGGTTTTGAGGAGGAGGTGAGATTAATCCATCAGCCTTCATGTAAAGAGATTAGCCTGTGATGACACTTTCTCCAGCCATAATGTAACTTTGTCTTCAATGCTGTACTGGAGCAGTCTCCTCTCTGGTAACAGCTGTGTCTGCAGTGTTCCATAAATGACAAAGCCACATCTTTTGTAGTGGGCAGAGACAATGGCATCTCTTTATTTTCTTCTGGGTTTTTTCCTCCTCTCTCAGTGTCTCTAGGCTGTAAAACAGCTATGAAACAGCTAAGCATACATGCAAGTTATTCTGAAAACGCTGTTCTTGTAAAGCTTTTTCAGACACATACAGTTTTTAACTAAACAGTTTGAGGGAACTCCTATCTTCTATATTTGGCCTGAAATTCTGTTGCCTCTTGGATAAAAGTATTTTTTTGTCTTCAGATGTGACACTGATCTGTCCCATTCATTCAGAGGGACGGATGATAAATCTGCACAGTATTTATATAAGATATAAATCTGATCTTAGTTCTACTGCGTGTTACGTTGTTTAATCTCTTGGATGTCTACTCCTTGAGGTTGTCTGTATAATTCCTGTATACGTAGCTGCTTTTTGAAGCAGTCCATCAAGTGCATTTGAGATCGTCCTGACTGAAAGATTCTATAGAAGTGAGAGAGATAATAAAGCTTGTAAAGCGGCTGGGTAAAACTGTATTGCCATAAATGGTTTTAATTTATATATGAATCTTCTGTCCCAAACTGCTTATTTTGTACATAAACCTAAACACTCCTGGCAGCTGATGGGTGAAAATAAAGGTGCTTAAACAGCAATCTAATGAGGAAAGGGCATTTCACTATTACAGAGTTGGTATTATTTTATATTTCCATTTATTACACTTTTTTAAATGTATAAACCACAGATTTGAATTCTCAAAGTCTTCAGCTTGGATTTTGTGAGTAGTTTAAATCCTCTCACCTCTCTGCTCGTAACTGGTTTTTAAGAAAAAGAAAAGCTTTTGTTTAAAATGTAAAATTTTGACTGTATTAAATTCTGTTAGTACCCTTCCTTTTTAAGAAATAAAATGTATATTCCACTATGCTGAGATCCAGTAATTTTGTTCTTTAGGTAGCATACTGTGTGCTATACAGCTCCACTGCCAGCATTACACCTGCAATTTGCAGTGAAGTTGATAGACACTAAAGCAGCTGATCACCTTTTGGGAGTAGGTTCTTGCTGTGCATTTCCCATGTGTTAAGTGTGCTGGTAACAGGTATACAGTTCCCTACTTTTATTTTCTGGATTAACTGATTTCAAAAACGTTGCAAGGGTTTGTGTTTGTCCTGCAGTGACTCTTGGTTGAACTCTCTCAGGTGGGGGAGAAATATGAGAACAAGTCAGCCACAGACACTCAAACTGTGCTTTGTCTGTTACTTTGGGGCTGAGAACTTCCACAAAGTAATCAGAATTTACTTTCTTTCATGGGAAGAAGTAAGGTTCAGAGTAGCTAAGTTTTGTCCATGAGGACTGCGTTCTCTGTACTTCTCCATTCTTTTTTAACTAAATCTCAGTTAGTTGATTGGTTGATTTGTTGAGGGTTTTGGTTGGTTCGTTGTGTTTTGTTGTTGGTGATTGGGTTTTTTTCATTTTTGTTTTCCAAAAGCTGGTAATTGAACATCAACCTTGTAAGAAATTTATGTCTTCTATATATTCATTGCATCTGACACGTGCTTTCAAGGTAGACAAGATCACTGGCGCTTCAGTTTAATCTCTAGATAAACTGCAGTAAGGATCTTCATTGCATCTTTTCTTTTGTAAAAGGTATCTTGTATGATTAGTGATGGAGGGTGGTAGCCAGGAACAAACTTAGGTGTCAGTGAGTTGTTTATTTCTGGCTGTCTTCCAGAGCCATGGCAGGATTAGTGACCCAGGCAATTTGTTGATGAAAGCAAAAAACCTTCTTCAGAGGGAGGGCCTGACCTCTACCACATACCAAAGGCCAAGGACTTGACATGATCAAGCCAAGGATTTCCCTTGAAACTGAGTGGATGCAAGGCTGTGCCAGATGCATCCTTCTGGTGTTACATGGCTTTAACAGAGAGGGTATTTCGCATTTTTTCCCTATTGGGATGTCAGCTGGAAGCAGCACCAATGTTTATTACACTGCATTCTTTTCAGGGAACTTGAATGTTCTCCTGGGTGGGTGGGGAGTGAGTTTATAAATGTACTAACTCTGCACATTATATTACTAGTTCCCTTTGGGAAATGTTGCAGCTATTAGTGATCTGAAAAATGGCAACTGCTTACTCAGCCTCCTTCCTGTTGTGTTAGGAAGATCGGCCGATCTTGGGACTTCATTGGTACTCATTTTTGCTCCTGCTGGCTACACCAGATCCACAAAAGAGCAGAAAGGATCTGTCTCCAGTTAGGTCTGTAGGACTCTGTAGTGGCCAGAATGTTGTGGTTGAGAAATGTGCAAGAGCTGCATCCACCAAGCGCCTCTGGGATTTTGCCTGCTCTTGGCTGTGGTTGTTGGCTGGACATGGCCATTGAGAAAATGTGTCTTAGGTTTCTGAGGAAATTGGGAGCAAACTGACAATGAGGGAGTAAAGCCAGAAGCTGATGGTATAGCTGTGATAGACTTGTGGTCAGGTGGGTAGGGTGTCTCTGGGAAATAATTGCAAGAGAGTAATATGGGACCAGCCCTCCTCCCATAAGGAAAGGAGAGGCAGTGGAAGAGGCTGGCTTGGGAGGAAGAGTGGAAAGTTGCTAGCAGTATTCCAGATGTTGCAAGAGGTGAGTTCATGTACCTTATCCATCTGTGCCTGACCAGTTTTTATGATCAAAACTGGCTCTTGTATGCTTTATTCCCGAAATATGCTCCCAGCTCGCAAGAGCAGGCTCAGCACCCCACCCCCGGCTGCAGGCTGGAGCAGCAAGGCTTTGAGCCAGAGCCATGTGCGTGTTGCACGGTGGCGGTGAGGCGGCAGGAGGGCCCCGCTGGCACGGCCCTGCCGGGGCTTTGCGCTGTGGCCGCACCTTGTGCCGCGGTGCCGCTCAACCCACCCGTGCGTGGGAAGGGCGCGGGTGGCTCCCAGCAGCTGCTGCTTCAGCCTTCATTATCTACTAGTGCATTCATTTTATCCTGCTGATTGCTTATTTGCTCCTAAGGCTTTATAGGGTGTAAAATGTAAAATGCGTAATTTGAGGAGAAGTCACCTCACCTTCTAAATTCGCATACCGCCTCGGTTCATCAAGCCACGGTTGCTCCGGTGTTCTGCTCCTGCACGCTGCTTGCAGCCCGGGATAGGCCGCCGTTCCAAATCTTTATCCTGAAGGCAAGGCTGGCTCCGTCACGCCATAAGACGGCAGCGCTACCGCAGGGCATCCCGTGGTGTGACACGGTCCGGCGGCGCGGGCAGCAGCGCCCGCCGTCCCCTCACGGCCCCCGCAAATGGCGGCTGGGCCGGGCCGCGCCCTCCCGCGGGCGCCGCGAGGTGGCGCTGCCGCAGCGCGCACCGCCTCGCCCGGGCCCCACCCGGCCCCGGGCCCGGCGGCGGCCGCAGAGGCCCGGCGCCCCTCGGCTTGACCTCAGCAGGGCAAGGAGCGGCCTCAGCCTCCCGCTACGGGACCTGCCGGGCTCCGGCACCTCCCCGCAGTCCTGCGAGCTGACTCCCGCAGCCCTCAGCGAGGCTCCTGCGTCAGGGCGGCTGTGCCCTGCAGCTCCAGCGCTGAGGGGGGCAAGGGGCAGGCAAAAATAGCAGGGCGCAAGGCTGAGGGTCTGGTCATGACAGTGTGGGCTCCGTGCCGCGCTGCAGTGTATGGCTGAGACTTTGGACGCTTTTCGGCCTGCCCGAGTCAAGACGCTTGGCTGCCGTCCAGGGAATGTTCTGACTGCCTCGGCCTGAAGGCACCTTCTCCCTTCCCGTGGCCAAGGTCCACAGAAACCTAAGGATGCAAACAGCTGCCGGAGTGAATGGGAGAGAGCACAAGTGTCTCTAGTGTCTCCTGCGCTCCTGCAACAGGGAAAATACAGCCAAGGAGTCCCAGAAGGGCACTGCCTGCCATGGTGAACAACACCTCACGCTCCCCAGGTTGCCTCAGCACACCAAACCCGAGGGAAATGCTTCCCTAGCCCTAGAGCTTGGCTTTGTCCTGAGCCTGTGAGCAAGGCAAACCAGCACACCCAAAGTGTGACTATGAGCAGCAGGAATGACCCTGTTCTCCTCCCTGCCTCACCCCAGCCCTGTGGCTACTGTGGCCAAAGAGGTTACAGAGATGAAGGAAATTAATTTCCTAAAAACCCAGAAGGAAAAGAGGTGACCTCTTTCTTGTCTCTTCAAAGATCTGGGAGGGCCCTGAAGCACGACATTAATGACATGTAACCAACCTATGGAGGATGCAACACACTGCGGTTTCAGCTCAGTACCAATCCCTCTGGGGACCAATTTGGGGACATGATTGCAGGCTTCATTTCAGACGTGTATGGCTCATTCTGGGCTCCCTCCTCTCCTGCTATGCAGTGACTACCAGCCTGCTGAATCTCTTACCAAATTAGGCTTCTTCTGCCCACCTTCCAGCCTGACAGGCTGTCACAGAAGTTTATACCATGGCTGGCTAGGAACTTCTTTCTAATTTTAAGTCTAAATGTATTTACGATCCAGATGAGCTTCTAGGAGAATGAATTTCTAGGCTTTTGCCCTAGCATATCTTTTTGATGCATGGATGTTGTCCCCTCTCAAACTCTCCTGTTTTATATTAAACAAACTCCACACTCAAAATGGCCACTCACAAGCCTACTCTGTACCTGCTATGAGTCAGCTCCATCTTTCCTGAGGAGGGGTATCTACAGCAACATCTGCAATGCCAGGTGAAGAAGTACCTCACACCTCACTGGTCTCCAGACAATTCTTTGATAGGCAAACCCTTGAACCAAGTGTTTTTATTCAGAGCCAAATTGGCAGCACATGGGCAGTGTCCACCCCCTGCATGTCTTCTTTCAATGTTCCAGCTTGAGGGGTGCTGGGTTTACAGCATTCTGGGGCAAAACACTGCTGATTGTGACAACTCTCCCTGTGACTGATAGAGCCCCTTCCTTAGACAGCTCCTTACCCACCTTGCCTCTTCCCTGCTGGTTCCTGCGCCAGCAGCACTCAGTGCGAGACGGGACAATTATGCAGGCCCCTGCTCCAGACCATCTGTCTCTTGCCCTCACTCTGAGGGACAGGGTGGTGCTGGGCTATCATGTTTCTGCAGTAGAAGGTAGGTTTTTCCCCCTCAAGTTCCCTTCTGCTCTTCTCCAAGGAACTGTGATAACCCTGTGGCTCAAGGAGGAGGGAGTGACCTTTCTAAAGTTACAGAGAGAGGCTGGGGGAAAGAAAGGAACACTGCTGGTCCTGCTGACAAGCAGGGCTGTGAGAGGTGAAGGAGACGATGTCAGGGGACTGCTGATGGCCAAGGAGGCCTGGAAGAGGACATGTCCTCTAGGTACCACTAGCCCTGTGCTGAGGTGCTCCGTGTCACTCTGTGGCAGTACAAAGCATTGCTCAGGGCCTGTTCAGCAGAACCCAGCAAAATCGGGTGCCCCCATGGGCTGGACATCCACACAGCCTGGCTGGGGCTGTGGGGAAAAGAGCTGGTGAAGGAGGGCAGGGGAAGGTTTAAAAATAGTTCCCTTCTCATTTTTGCAGCTGTCATTCATGGCACACAAGCCAGCCCAAGGCCTCCCAGCTCCCGTACACATTACGCCTTACATAATGGGAGACACGCAGGCATTGCTCGGGGCCGGGAACAGGCATCAGGCTGGGAACAGGCAGGGACGTGACATTTACGCTACCCTGCCAATGCCGATGAGCAGCTCCAGGCTGTCCAGGCCCTGAAAAAAGCCTGTGGGTTGGGGAAGGCAGCTCGTGTGGCTGTCAAGGGCAACCCAGCCACAGCCACAGCCTGGAGAGGAGGCAAGGGAGAGTGGGATGCAACCCAAAGGTGCAGGCTGGCCTCAGTATGGGGTGCTGGCAGAAAGCTGGTCCAGCCTGCCGAGCCACTGTGGTGCTTCGGGAGCAAACAGCTGTGGCAAGGGGTTGGAGGCTGTGGGGACGTCCGTGGGAAACACCACAGTAGGTTCTGAGAGGTGACTGTTTGCCAGAAGGGAAGATGTGGCCCCAGGCAGCAGACAGGGGGGGAGGGGTGCAGAGATGGCACAGAGAACAGGGATTGCAGAGCAGCTCTCCAGGAAGGGGAGCTGGGAAAGGAAGCGCAGGAGGTGTGGGAGGATGGGTCTAGGGGAGGGACAGACAGGTGATGCAGGAAGGGACAGTGCTGAGGGGAGCTGGTGTGAGAAGGGGGCCGAGTGGATGGGGAGCGTTTTGAGAGGGAGGGACAGTTCTGGGACTGATGTGGGCTGGGGAAATGGAGGATGAATGAAGTGCTGGAGGGAAAGGTGAAGGTCCACCAGAACCACCAGAACTGCCTATCCTTTTCTGCCACCTTGGTGCTACAGGACAAACGTTGCAAAGGGCAAAAGCGGGTTCCACGTCCCCCCATGTCAGCCACGCTGGGCTCAGGCACTGCTGCAACATGCTTTTTCCCTACCTCTCCAAGCCTCCTCAGCTTGGAAAACTGCTAACTCAGGGGAATTCCAGAGACAAGGGGCTGCGCATGCGGCAGCAGGTCAGGAGGACAGAGCTGGCCAGCGGTGGGGAGGCCACTGCTCTGCACCTGCGAGCCTCAGCCTCCCAGCCTATCTCATTTAGAAATGCTTCCACTCCTCCCACCTTCTGGCCAGGAACTGAGCCATATGTCTGCTCACTGTAGGATCCTCTCTTCTTCCAAAGATCACCGGCTTTCATGCTTTATATGCCAGCAGCCAGACTGCCTTGGGTAAGGTATGAGTCACTGTGGTGCAGTTATTTAAAGTGTGTCTCCTAAGCGCCAGCCACGTGCCTGTGCTGCGCAGGCTGAGAAGGAATGCGCAGCTGGACCCCAGAGTTTACACGCAAAGAGCCGACCGCTGAAAGAAAGGCTGAGTGAGACCCAGTTAGCTTCTCCCAGAGCAAAGGGAAACTTTGACATTTCTCAGCAGCTCCCTGTCAGTGGGGAGAACAATGCGGCTCATCCCAGTCTCAAACCATTCCAGGCTATTTCCACATCCACGAACCAACTGTTCTTCACAGGAGGTGACTGTGTTGCACAGGGGCTCCGCAGGTCTGGGGCTGGTTTGGCAGCCATGTGGTCACCCACTGCACAAGGAGGCATGACCTGGACTCGCCAAGAGGGTGCTGGGATGGTGCTTGGGTTCTCCTGATGCTGGAGCAGAAGCCGGAGTTCAATCCTGAAATTTCAGGCATCCAAGGACTTCTAACAACTGTTGGGGAAACGGATGCCTTAGCTAGCAAATATTTATGGCATATTCTAACTACTCCCTGCTGTTTTCCATTAGGACTGACATCCCAGAGCAGTAAGTCCCACTGTATGTCCTCCCTGGCTCTGCATCATTCAGCTGGACCTGCTGCAAGGCTGCTGGCCTATGAATGAGTCCAGGCTCAGGGAAGCTCATTCTCCCCCTGCATCTCACTGGCACCAACTGAGATCCTGGGCACACACAGTGCTTAGGCCGAGCCTCACCATTGTGCCCCACTGAGGAGAGGTGGTAAATAACAGTCAGCCTTGGCAGGAGGTTTGAGGAGCTGCTGCTGGCCAAGCTGAGGCAAGACTGGGCATTTCTAGTGCATGGAAAAGGAGGTGTCTCTGGTGACTGTGACATCTGTGTTGGCAGTCAGCATGAAGAACTGAGAGAGCAAAGCAGAGTTTTGCAGGGGGACCATGCGCAGGCCAGCTAGATGGAAGATCTCACCTGTGTTTCCCCAAAAAAGTGATTTTTTCTGGCCCAGAGCAGAGGCTGCACCTGTGATCTCCCTGTCTGGGACAGCAAAAGCTCAGAGCTGTTCTCACTGATTGCAGGGCACTGAGCTGCCAGCATGTGTTCGCATCTTTCTCTTCCTTTGGACCAGGCCCCTCGGGACCAAAACAGCCCTTCCCCAAAGCCTGGCTGCTTCTGCTCCCTCTTGTGCAGACCTGGACCCACTTAGCCTTTCAGGGAAGGTCTTTTCACAGGGATGAGATGCCTTGTTGAGCCCATGCAAGATCACCTTTTCTCTACTGTAACATATGTCATTCAGATTCACGGTGTCACAGAATGTATCAGGGAAGGTATTTGTGGTAATTGCTCACTAAGCATTTTCAGAAAAAGCCAGGCTCTGTTCCAAGACAGCAACAGCAGGAGAGGAATGTGCCAGGTATGGGAGCTGCTGTCCTCTTTACAACCAGCTCCTTCCTGCCTCCCTTCTCTGGCCTGCTGGAAGGCTGCTGTCTCTCTTCCATGTCTCTGTGTTACCCCTGGCTTTCCCCTCCCTCCACCTCCTTTGCTTTGCTTGGTCTTCAGATTTCTTTTGCTCTGTCCTCTCTCTTGTCCTTCTCTGCCTCATCTCTCTCCCCCTTCATTTACCAGTCAGTAGTGCCCACTAGCAAAAGTGGTGCTGGAGCTGTCAATAAAAGCCCTCCAACTCCTACAAACCATATTAGAGCCCCAAACTCCATTTCTACCCGAGACTGTGGGCTCCAAGTCCATCTGCAGCTCACACCTCTCAGCTGAGCCCTCCTCCTACACAGCTCCACTACACCAGACCTCTGCTACTCGTTGCTACAGCTGTAAAAGCAGGGACTGAGACAAAAGGGAGGGACTGTGGCTGCTACAGCCTGTGCTTCAGGCTCTCTCACTAATCTACATCAGGCCCATAGAAGCTGATGTTTCTTGCCTGTCTTCTCTCTTCTGCTTGAAGCCCAATTGCCACAGGCCCCTGCATGTCTTGAGACCTTCACTGCAGAGATGGGACACACTTAGGAGTTATGTAGAGTCTGCTCTTACTGCCAGGTAACAAGGACCAAGCTCCTCTCTCAGGTTTCTCCCTTCACTGCAAAGTAATTTCTTCATCTCCTTCATTAGAGGATGTGGAGGTGGCTCATGAAAGAGAGCAACAGTTGCAAAATTATGTAAGTCATCAAGAAGTATCTACCTGAGGAACAGCAGGGCTTTGGGATTCTTCTTCCCACTGATGATATTGTTACCCTAATCTGAAGCCTGCCACACTGAACTATGAGTCTGTTGGCAAGCTGAGACACCTTAGGCCTGGTATTAGGCCAGAAAAAACTATTGTTGCTGGAATTGGCACCAACTGCTTGGAAGCCAGCAGTGGATGGCTCTGACCCGATGCCCAGCTGGATGGTGGGTAGCCTGGAGCTGCTTTCAGGCAGGATGCTAACCTGGTACCGTGACAACAATGTGTCCAATTAAGCCCTGTGGTATTTTTGTAATAGCAGAGCTGTGAATTGCAGCTTCCCAGCTAAATTGCACTTGAGTAATGCTCTCATGACTTGACTATCTCTGCAACATTTTAATTAGTCATTTCTGTCTTCCCTACCATGACACGGTATTAGTACAAAATTATTGTTATTAGTACAAAATGGCTGCCCTGACACCCACTGTCACACAGCTCTTTTCAAGATGGGGCTGTGTTTCAGCAGCAGTGGGTGGTCTTGAAGGTGTTTTTGGAGCCATTGGGGGAAAGAAGCATCAACATAACGGATATAGACCCAAGAGCAGACTTTTTCACTCCTTTTCTTTGCAGCCCACCGAGGGCCTGACACCCAAGGGCTGTAATGCTCCCACATAAGTCAGATTTGATACTGAGTGCAGTAGAAGTGGAAACAGGCCCTGGGGAAGGACGGCAAGGACAGGAGCTTGGGATGGAAAAGATTTAGAGGGTCCACGTGTCCTGACTCCTCCACGAGCATAAGCAAGCAGAGCTGGATCTGCTTTATGCAGAGCACTGAAAGGAGCAGTTTCTACTCACAGGTAACACAGCCTGGTGATCATAAAAACCTGCCTCCCTTTTTGGCTCGAGCAATTAGCCCATACTCAATGTTTCCATTAGTAAGCAAACTCAATGATGGCATTAGGTAGTTTGACATAATCCTATTTGCCTACAAAGAAGGTACAAACTTCTGCTTCTGTAAGCACAGCAGGAGTCAAACTGCATCAACAGCTTCTTTGGTCATAGCTCTAAGCCTCTTTTTAACCAGTTCTTCAACCTGCTTGGAGAAAGCTCCTCAAGCTCTTGCTGCATGTCAAGTTGCACGTTCTTCATGGCAGCCTGTACACTTCTAGACAGTTTCCACCACCACTCTTCAGCCTCTCCTCTCCTCTCCTCTCCTCTCCTCTCCTCTCCTCTCCTCTCC
>VZTJ01001513.1:271432-286121 GCA_013397795.1 Orthonyx spaldingii | reverse complement strand
TCTCCTCTCCTCTCCTCTCCTCTCCACATCTTCCCTCTATAGCTTTGTTTTGGGATCAGTAATTCCCAAGTGCCTCAGGCCATTTGTGGTAGACCCACAGTGCAGGAATTTGGTAAGACAGAGCTGCTTTCATCAGACAATGACATTTATTCCCCTCTATCATCGCATTGCATCAACATGAGTGACACGTAAATGCCCTGTTGCCACTTTGCTTCTGATTAGACATCTTTGGGGTTTAATGAGTTTTCCTCCTCCTGTAAACTGGTGGCCACAGCTATGGTCACTGCTGTAATCCCAAGATAATTTTGGACATCCTGGGAGGGGTAGCAGAGCCAAATGCAGCTGCAGCATCCTTCAGAGGTTGAAGGTTGTTTCGGAGACTTCCGCAAAGCAAGAACACACCTTGCAAAACTCATCATCCCAGCTGGTCAGCAAAGACTGGTCTCAACAAGCTGTTCCAAATGTACTCCCCTCATCTCCAGCCATGCTTCTGCAATCCTCACATCTGCCACCTGCTCCATCATTAGCTCTTGGGCCGCAGCCAGAGACTGTGGCAACACCTAGGCTACTAATTGGGCTATTGCAGCAGTGGTAGCAGAGCAGGGACACCGCTGCCAGCCAAGCCAACTGCTCCAAGATGGGCCAGCGTGCCACCAGCGCTCCCACTGTGCAACGCAGCGACCGCTCCCACTGCTATGTGCTGGGGCTGACGTTTTTGGAAATGCTGTTTCCCTGCATGGAGGGCAGCTGTTGCCAGACAGGCAAGGCATGTGTGGGAAGTGGAGAAGACCAGGAAGAGCTATGGAGGGGGAAAAAAGGGAATCAGCTGCTTACAGGTGAATGGCACAAGGCAGGATAGGTACAGCAGGAAGCAAAGGGAGAGACAGGGCTGCTCACTGATGGCAGAACTCTCCCTTGCACCCTACTGGTGGCGGCTGTTTGCTCCTAGGATCAGGCCACAGCCTTTAGGGAAAAAATATCCCTTGGAAGAAGGAAGACAGAGAGGTTAGAGAGAGGAGAAGGCTAGGGCTTTGGAGAAGAATGCTTCCTAAGTTCCCCAGGTGCATGAGCTCCTACCTGGGGAATGCAGCACCCAGAGTGGCATTAGTTGGTGTCATATCCAGAGGGCTGGGAAACCTTTCCATACTCTTGGGGTATTCCTATAGCCTTTGGCAGCATGTGCATGTAACAGCAAACATTACAGAGGTGCAGTTGCATCTGTTCACCTTCCTTTCTACTCCGCCTGATGAACAGATCCACAAAGCAGAGCAGACAAACACATCTGTGGGCCAGTTAGAGTGTTTGACTCCCTGAGGTCAGACCTGCTTTGCTTGGCAAGGTGTGAAGAGGCCAGCATTCACCCAGCACAAGTGATCGCTTTGGCAGGGCAGGCTCCAGGCAGGAGTGAAGACAGCTACACCCCTGGGAGAGAGGCTTTCAAGTGTTTGTGAGGTGGAGAGGCACAGCCCTGCAGCCTGCTTTGCTGGTGGAAGAGCCTAGAAAGCCAGCCCCTGTCACCACCACGATGAGTAAGATCCTGCCAAGTGACAATTACCTCTAGGAGGAAACCTGGCTCCCTCCAGGAGCAACAATTACCACTTCCACCACCAGTATTTCCAGGTGAAGAGAGTGGCCTCACCAGGCACAGGAGCAGAAGAAAAGCTCTCTGTGCATGTGGCTGGCAGGGGAGCAGCACAGCCTGTGGTGGAGACCCCTTTCTGTCTGCAGACCTTGCAGGGAGAGAGGATAACACTAAAGACAGTGAAATAAATGGGGGGCCCCTTGCTAATTGTCCCTTCCTCAACAGATCTGTATCACAGAAAAATACTTGGGCAGGGTTTGTTGGGGGGTTTTGTGAGGTCAGAGCCAGCTCCCTGTACCCAATTCTGTCAAGTTTAACAAGGTTTACAAGCATCACTGGATAAAATCGTTGGGTTTTTGTCAACCAAGCAAACATGGTGACACCCCTTCCTTTCGTCCTTTTACCTCCCAGGCTGTGGAAGTCAAAAGGCACCTCCAGCCATTTGTGGGAAGCTTTGTTGCACCACTGAGGCGACACGGTCTTCTCCAGTGTAGTGCTGTGGTCTGGCTTTTGTGGCTTCCTCATGGGGCCACCCCTACCAGCTCTTGCAGCCCTATGAGGTCAGAGCAGCTCTGGAGAAGATACTTGTGCAACTTTGCAGCACACTCCAGGTATATTAAAGGAAGATATCCAGCTCCAACTGGTTCTGGACTATGAAGCTCTACTGGCCAGGCAAGGCAAGGGTCAGCACACGGTTACTAACATAGACCTCCACTTCCTGGTTATACTTTGAAGGTTGCTATTGTGGCCCTCAGATGACCTCATTCAACCAGTTCATTCCACTTTTCAGGAAAGCTCCATCATAGGCAAAGATCAATCAGGTGCTCCTGGAAAACCCACAGATCTTAGCAGTTACTCTGTGCACTCAGAGGAGTCAATAGTTCAGTCTAAGGCACCCCACAATATAAAACACTGGAGTCAAGTTTGGATGGACTCAGGTGCTTTCACAGCATTTTAAGGTGCACACTGGGAAGCCTGGAGTTGTTTCTTTAAAAATATAAAGTAGCAAAATCTTTTCAGCTGTGATGTTGCCTGTGTGTTCACAGAAAGATGTGGTCAATGGCTTTCTCCTGCAATAAATACTGGCCTCATATGACTGATGGAGTACCTGCTGGTTACATGCTGTATTATTCTCCCCTTGCAATGGAGCTCTTGTAGTCCCCACTCTCACCTCTGTAACCACTGACTTTGGGAAGGTTTCTACTTAAGTTCTGGTCAAAAAATTTCAATAACAAGTATCTTCATGCAGGAAAATAGGATTTTTCAAAGAGCACTGTACCTTTGGAGAAGACCATTACTTCAAAATTAAAAATAAAGCCTTATCAGAATAAAATAATCTTTCTTAGCTGGCTTTGATTAGTTATTCTCAATGGTCAAGTTCCTCATTTGAAGAACCAAGTGATGCCTCTCTCGCATGGTTTTATACACTTGATCTGTGGTGTTATGCCAGGACCAGCCCAGAGAGAGAGCTGGAGGAGGATCATGTATGAGAGTTTACAAGCAGGGACACAGGTGGGGATGGGGAGGCTCTGCTGGGCTGTGCTCGCAAGGAAGGAGGCCTACGCAGCTGCTACCCGTGTTGGGTCACTGGGAACGTGCACCATTTCACCAGGCAGGGATGGGAAGAGGTGAGTTCCAGCCTCCCTTGCCTCCCTGTGATGTCAGCACCTGTGTGTAAACACCTCGGATGTCCCCGGGGTGCTGTCCTCCTTCCCTCTGCTCCTCAGTCCTTCCTTGGCTCATGTTTATGGTCTTCCAGACACCACTGCTGCTCTTTTCCCTGTGTTCTCCACTGTGCTGCCAGTCTGTCCCCACAAGGATGCCACACCCAGTGCTCCCCTGGCAGATTGGGTCTCTTCAGTTCCCCCCGGTTTTTCTGTGTGCCCCTCACTTGCCCAGCGCATTGTGCGAGTGCTGCCACTTTGGATGTTGTGGGGGATGCCTGGAGTGTCCTCCCGGCTGCAGCACCGCACAGCAACACTGGGCACAGGCAGGGACAGAGGATGACCTCAGTAGATTTTGGAAAGGCGCCCGAGGCCTGCTGTGACGCCGCTCATGCCTCTGTGGGAGCCCGCAGCAGCACGTGTTGACACTGAACCCGACCGCAGGAAGATCAGGAAATGCAAGAATGCCTGTTGCTGAGGGAAGCTGGACTTGGCCCTTGCGTGAATTTGCTGAGCTCTGCAACCAAGGCCTGTGAAAGAGGCATTTCCTGCTGCAGCAACATCGCCCATTGCCCTCCCTATGCATCACCTTGTGTGGGTCATTTCAGGTTCATTTTTTGCTGATGAATGCCCCAGCTGCACCTTCTGCAAGCAGTTTCTGGCTGATTCACTTGAAGGAAAACTTTGTCCTTGGTGGAAACACCCTGCCAAGTGGGAGGGACACACTCCCTCCTGAGGATCTGCTTCCTTCAGCAGTCAAACTGTGCCAGCAGTGCGAGGCCCACAAAAATAAGCACAAACGCCCCCCCCGCCCCATCTAGGTCTCAGCAACTGCAGAATAACATGGGGATTACTCTTGCCTCCTTGGCATTTGGTGAAGAGGGAGCAAGTTCCCCCCACACTTTCACCTGTACCATTCCCTGCCTCTCCTCAAGGCAAAAAAGCAAAAATTTAATCCTGACCCTTCTTCACAGAGATCCTCTTTTCCTACCTCGCTCCTGTGCCTTTGAGGGCTTCTTAGGGAAGAAAAAAGAACGCATTCCTTCCTGACACACGCATGTACCATGCTGGAATCACTTCTGCCACTGGCAATGGCCACACTCAAAATGTGCCCTTCACTGACCAGTACAATTGAAAAGCACCATGTGTGCCAGACAGGGTTTATCCTTTACTGGAACATCTTGGGGATGGAGGTGAAACGTTCATTCTTCAGCAGCTTTATAAGAAGATCACGTATCTGGAGGTGACAACACAAGCAGCAGTGGGGGAGGCACTGGAAACAGCTCTGCAAGGCTGGGGTGAACATGTTCCCGGCTGTGTTTGAATTGGAGCCCTGCCACAGAAACCAAAGGAAAAAGCGCAAGGTTTTGGAGGTAGCTAAGCTTGGCCACAGCCTGCTGCTGGGCTGGTGCCTGTGCTCTGGCAGAGAACACATGTGGGGTAGAAAGACCTATCTGTCCCTTTGCAACCCTGGTGTCAGCCTTGCCCCTCACACCCGCTGGGGCCACGGGCAGTGCTGCAGTTGCAGCCATGTGAGCATGGAGCAGGTGGCATTGGCAGGAAAACTCCTCAGGGACGCCAAGGACTCAGCGGGTCCTGGCCCCCCCACTAGTGGTGTTTTTCCACCTCTCGGTCCTGGCATGTCGGCAAGTGCTGGGACACGGGGATGCACCCGCTGTTGGCAGCGCCCATGCCATGTGTTATTCAATCCCAATAATCCCAAGTCTCCAGGAGGCTGTGGGCTAGCGGGATATCCTCTCCCATTGAACTAAACTCAGGTTATTTTGCTGGGCCTGTATTTTAAACACAGTCCAGAGAATGGCTTTTCATGCTTGCATAAGGCTTTCCTTTGGGCACCAGCCCCTTCCCACTCCCCAGAGAGCCCAACTCGAGTCAGAAGCTGCTGCTGCTGTCACAGACTGAAAAGCCCAAGGCTGAAATGTGGCATTTTCTACCCGAGCTGTCTCCTCTTTTCAAGTGGGAGCCCGCCTTCTTGGTGACTCAAGTTGCAAGTTTCCTTCTTAATAACGGAGTCCCCTATGACGAATGTCTAAACAACACCCCCACGCCCCTCACTCTGGAGGTTTCAGGAGACAAGTCCCATCTTGTTGCCATACCTTGCTGGAGCACACTGCTCTGAGACTGACTCGGTCACTGTCCAAACATCCAGCAAACATTCCCACACCCTGGCACTACCCTGCACTGGCCGAGCACGGGGCCCCAGCAGCTCCCCTCTCAAGGCTGATGGAAGGCAGAGCCTGTCCCTGCACACCGCACTACGTGGGGTTTAGCTCACTACACTCTTCCTGCTCCCTGAGACAGCACAGGAACAAATACCTTGGGAGGAACAAGGCTATGCTAAACCTCTTCCCTAATCCCTGCCCAGGCTGTGCAGCTATCAGCTGTAAACCAACTCCAGGCCCTACCTGTGCCCAAAAACGGAAAGGCTCCATGCCTCCCTGCGTCACATGCAGGGCAAGGATCAAGAAGTCACCCTTGATTTTCCATTTCCAAAAACATGTCTAAGGGCAAGTGTTCATGCGTGCTTCAGATAAATGATTACAAGGGGTTTGAGACACAAAGGGGAAAAAATAGTTTTGTTGCCTAGTGGAGTGTGACAGTCACGCGGCGCACAGCAGGCATGAGCAGCAGCCCAGCTCCTGGGGCTCGTAAAACCAAGGGCACAGCAAGCTCCTCCAGGAAGAAATTTAGGCTAGGGAGGGCCGAGGGGGCACAGGTAAGGATGCTAGTGGGAGTCATCTCCAGTTCCTTGTTTGGTTTTCTCAAGGACATTCAGAGCAGCTCCCTCCAACAGCTTTTTAAGGAGGCGGCATGGGGAACTGTGAGGTATCGCTCGACCAGGAGGCAGCAGGAGCGTGGTGGGGCTGGGGAAGCTGGGTCACACAGCCATCAGCACATGTGGGGCATGACAGGCATTTCAGCACCTTCCTCAGCCATCTCATCTCCTTTTGCTAAAAAGGAGCTGCTTTCTTGAACAGAAATTCTGATTGAAACTGAGCAGTGAGAGGTTAGAAAGAAAGAGAAACAAAATCAGACCACCATCATTGCTGCACGTTCTCATATCCACCCCACTATGGGAAGTCACCTTGGATGAACATTCACAGCGGGGAGGACAGAGCCTGCACATGTACCTTGACGTTCCCTTAGCTTATCAAGTACCCCAGACATCCCTGGATAAATACAAACAGGTTTGTGCAGAGGGGAAAGAAATCAACCCCAAACCAGCTTCTCTGCAGGAAGCACTGCCTAAGGGGAGCTTCATCTACCTCATGTAGTGACACCAGAGGGCTCCTAGCCCAGCCTCATAGGTGAAGGTCCTAGTGAGCTCCCACAGAATTTGGGTATTTTAAGAACTCTGCTGCTTCACTGAAGGCCCCCGAAGCACCACACACCAAAGGCATCCCATTTCCAGCTCTCCCCTCTGTCCAAGGAGCTGAATCATGGCAGGACCAGGGATGGCCAGGCACATCACCACTTTTTCCTATGTACTGCTATTCTTGGCAGCAGGAGAGGTCACTGAGACAGCTGTCCTGGCCCTGTTGCACAATCCTGGGCATCACTGAACTATTCCTAACGCTGTGAAAGCAGGACTGTGCCTGCAAGGCTGACACTGAGCACCAGTTCATCCAAAGGTGGTCACATCCCTCCTTACCCAAAAACAGGCATGTCTGAGGTGTTCTCTGCACTGAGCACACACCACACGACAAATGGTTATTATATCATGCTTTTAATACAAACTTAAAAAAATCTGGAACAATAGAAACTGTACAGATTTGATCAACCTTTTTGTGGGGTTTTTTTGTTTGTTTTTAACTAAATCTCTAGACACACCAATATCCCGTTCCAAAATATTGCACAACATTCTGAATACAAAACTCTGATTGTATTCCTCCTTCGCTAAAGAAAAAAAAAAAAAAGAAGGAAAAAAAAAAGAAAAAGACAGCAACCCCCTGGTTCCCCCTCTCACTAATCCCCTTCTCCAAAAAAACCCCAAGCAGAACACACACAGAAACTCTCCATTCGGAGACATACAGACTTCGGTCCTCTTTCACTCCTCTCCCACAAGGCAACTGTAGATTCACTCCCTGGAGAGGGGCGAGAGGAAAGTGAGGCTGAGTGGGGAGAAAGGAATCTTCACCACTTCTTTTTTTTTTTAAAGTTTTTTCCTGAAAAAATATTTTTTTCTCTCCTCTTTTTAAGAAAAAATCTTGAAAAGAAAAAAATTACATTTTTTTACGTTAGAAATATACATATATTATATATACCTCTTACATTTTACAAATGTAGCAAATTATTCAATACAAACGGACATCAACAAAAAGAACATAAACCCATAAAAAATAAAAGTTAAAAAAAAAAATCTTCTCTCTTCTCTTCCTAAGAAACCAGGTAAATTAGTGCAGGTTTTTAAAAAATAAAATTGAAGCTGAACGCCTACATCCAAGACTAGAAAAGACCTGAAAAGGCCATTAGTTTCCATTGCTGCCTGATGCTGGAGGAACATTTCTGAAGCACGCTTTTTTCCTTTTAAGATGCAAAGAGGTTGGTCCCTCTTCTTTTCCTCCTTCCACTCACACCACTATTTTTAAAGCAGGTATAATACATGTGGCAGGGCACAGCAGCATCAAAGCTTCACACACATAAGCAGGTGGACGGGGGACATCCCCACTTCTTCCCTCCCTCCCCCCCTGTGCTGGAGAACACGCTGTCTCATGGCAGCGGCTCACAGGTGGCTTTGCCAGATGTGGGGACAGTGGGGGCAACCGGACCAGGTTCTGCCATCAGGGGCTGAGCACCCCTCAGGGTCCAGTGCAGCATGTGGGGTGGCACCCAGCAGCACCCTGCTGGGGAGAAGGACTCCATGGCAGTGGTAGTATCCCTTAAGTGGCAGGTTCAAAAGAAAGAAAAAAGGGAAACACAACAGCTGGGCCATTCCTCATCAACTTGTCCTGGTCTGGGAACCTGCAGGGCTGAGGCTGTGGGCACCAGCTTTGGGGAAACTGGCTGGGCTCTGCTCTCCTCACCCACCTGCTGTGTTGGTCATAGCTCAATGGCAAGCACCCTGCTTGGGAACCCATGCTGGGCATGAAGTCAGCACTGTGCGCCCCATTACGCATCGAGGGGAAGGGTGTGCTGGAAACTCTCCCTGGAGAGCTCTGGGCAGAGGCCATCTCCTTGGGACAGCCCCTTATCTTCTGCAAATGCTCATTGGCAACACAACTACAAAAGGGCTGGAGTGTCTCCATCTCAGGGAAGGGAGCAAGAAAAGCACATGGTCAAGCTCATCTCACCTGAAACACAGGTTTCTTGAAAGAGCACATTGGTTCCACAAGCACAGGAGGAGTGGATTTCAGAATGTGCTCCAAGAAGCATCATTAAAAGAAAACCAAACCTCAAGTTTGCGAGGCAGCAAAAAGCTTATTTTTCATTTAAACTGAGAACTTCAAAGACTGGAGTTTCATCATCTCCATCTCTTTCTTCTTTGCACACTTCCATGCTCACACAGCAGCCTCCAAGGAGACCTCCCTTCCCACCTAAAAAGCCTCCACTCTTCCTGGGCATGAAGCAGCCCTCCTTTGGCTTTCTGTGAAGGTGGGTTTTAGAGTCCTCAACACAGGAGCGATCAAGCTGAAAAGCCACTACTGCCCGACTGCAGCACATCATCCTGGGGAAAGCTGCAGCGTCCCAGATCCCAGCCCTGCTGTCAAGAGGCACCATACGTTCACAGGCTGGGATGACAACTTGCCTTTGGAGCACCCATCCCAGCTCTGCCCTAAGCTTACCGCTGTCCGTGCTGGTGATCTGGCTGGAATGAGGAATTTATGATAGGTGCTTCATTTTCACACTCCATGAGCCACCTCCTCTTGCTTCTCCAGAAAGGCAAGGGAAGGGACGTAGTCAGGTGCATACCTGGCTGAAAGCACAAAGCCTTATGCTACCACTCAAGACAGCAGCTTCAACAACGTTACTCTATCTTCCTCAAAAGTTGTGTTACCTCACTAACTAAAAAGCAAGGAATTTCTTCTGTAAGACAAGAAGAGGAATTCACAGCAGATAATGAGAACTCTGACCTCAGAGGCCACCCCAAGTGGATGCTGGCCCCTGCTGCTGGGGAGAACATCTGTAAAGTGGGGGCAGGATCTAAGTAGGGTCCACCTGGTTCAGTGCCACCTCCCCCAAGCCACAGGAACTGACAGGTGGTGTTTCTACACCACAGGAGCTGTCACCCAGACCAACTGGGTAGCCCCGAGAGAGCACAAAAAGGCCCTCTTGCTCAGGTACAGAAAGGTCCAATCGCCAGAGCCTCTAAGCTCAAAGCACTGTCCTCCTGTAGCCACGGCTGGAAGTGCAGATGAGGAAGGGAGTAGGAAGAAGTCATTTCACAGTAATGCTCTGCCCTGACTGTGATGTGCTGGGAGATGGTCAAGGAGAAGAGTTAGTGCTTTTCAGCACACAGACAGAACAGCTGATGCCAGCTTGGGCTGGAGCCACAACAGCACAATGGTCTGTGCCCGTGGGCACAGGAGACACTCTTCGTCTATGTACAGAGGCATAACAGAAAAAGCAAGCTCACCCACCCATTCTGGCTAGCACGCAACAAGAGTGTGTGTGTGTCCCCACCAACACTGACTCATCCTCTTCTCGTCCCTCCTCCAGCACGGTGGTATGAAGATGACATCCCTACACCCAGGTGGAAGGACCCTGTGTCCAGCGTGGGGTAGGGGGTGGTGCAGGGAATCAGGAGCATTGTGACCTACAGTTGCACCAGTCCTGGGCTGGGGTGGGGGAAGAGGGAACACAAACCAAAAAAAGCCCAAGACTCATTTTAAGGAGTAAAAAAGTGAGTAGGAAAAAAGCACAGGTACTGAGTTAAAAAACAATTCAGTGCTTCAGGAGCGTTACCAGCACAGCGCAACAACACTGAGCTCTCTCTTTTCCCAAGAACCTATATTTGTAAGGTTTTAATATTTTCTGTATATTTCTATTTTTCTTTTCTCTCCCTCTTGTTTGTTTGTTTTGTTCTTGTTTCCCCCCTCCCTCCCCGCCCCCAAATACTCTCCTTTGTGTTCAGTTGGCCAGGACCACGGGCTGGAACGACTGGCTAGGATACTGCATGGCATTCAGGTTGTAGCTGAGTCCTTCCACGAAGGGAGTCTTCTCCAAAAAGAGGTTATTGGTGCTGCCACTGAAGACCTGAGCCATATCAAAGGTACCACCTGTGCTGGCGTTGAACTGCGATGCTGGCGGGATGCTGCTGGCCTGGCTCTCACTGGCAACACCATCGAAGAAGAGACTGCTGGCTCCCGGCGAGCCGCCACTGTAAACGAACTCCTTGGCATTGGGGGAGAGCTGTGACTGCGGGGCTTGGCTCCCAGCACTCCCGATGAAGTTCAGAGAGTGCATAGACAGGGAGAGGCCCTTGTGCTTCAGCAGGTTGGTGGTGGGAGACCTGACCATTCTCGGCTGCTGCACAGCCCCTGCTCCGCCGCCCCCTCCTCCAGCTCCTCCGCCCTTCTTCATCTTGGTCGAGCCAAACTTGGTGGCAGCAAAGGTGGCAGTGGTGAAAGTGATGGGCTGTGCAGAGCGGGGGATGAAGGTGGGGCTGGGTGACTGGCCGAAGGAGGGGGACGGAGAGTTGGACAGTGAGTTGTCCTGGCTGCCAATAGGGACAAATACCTGGGCGTCAGGGTTGAAGCTGCTCTTGATTTCTTTGTCCAGCTCTGTGGCACTGCAGCCCTCACTGTCATCCAGGTAGAGAACTTTAACAGAGCCCTTCTCACCGATCTGGTAGGAAACCTCAAAAGGATCAATCCAGACACTCAGCTCTTCTGGCACATTGGCACGCACATCCTCCACAGCCAGCCCGCTCCGCTTGGCTGCCAGCTCCACCACCGGATCCACCGTCTCCCCTATGTGAACACAGCGATAGCCAGATCCCTTCAGAGGTTTCTCTGGGTACCAGTGACCTTCATATTTCTTCTTCAGCAGGCGCTCTAGCTCCTCACCGAACAGGTCTGCCCGCCTCCGAGGAAGCTTGTTGTACAGGTATGAGATGATGAAGTTAAGAGCAACTTTGATCTCCAGATGCATACTCTCTTCACAGCAAGCAAGTCAGGGCAGCGTATTAAAAGTGACAAAATGACAGAAACATAGACAAGTTTTGACTCCAAAGAAACCTAGGGAAAGAGAGAAAAGGATCGATGAAGACTAGAGAAGACAACAACTCTCCACCTGTTGAGATAAACAACTGTGCCTTTTCATGAACAAAGCAGAATGAGCAGTTTGCAAAAACACTAACAAGAAGCAGTGCTCTCTAGGAGAGTCACCACAAATCTACTGGTCCTCAAAACAGAGGGATGCCAGTAGGGAGGAGCCTCCCTGCTCCTCTGTCAGAAGAAATAAGGGTGTAGCCACTACCCGCACACAAGTACGTACATCACGCTCACCTCGCTGCTAAGCAGTGCTGCTGTACACTGGCAGGCCACTGTCTGCTCTGTCAGCACACCTAACACGCCTCTCCTGCCCTGGCACCCAGCTGCTCCCAGCATGGCTCACCTGCAGCGGCCTCTCCAGAGCACAGGCGCAGCACCTGAGCGGCCTCGTGACTGGCTCAGCAGCTCTGTGCAGGGACCTGCTCGCGCTCAGGACGGCAGGGCAGCCTCTCCTCGGGGAGCCCAGGTGGTTGTGCCAAGTGCCACGTCCTGCTGGCACAAGCGCAGAACGCATGAGGAGGAGCGAGGGAGGGTGCCGAGGCACCAGCTGCCAGCCCATGTTTACTATCCCCTTGACTGGCAGGCACAGATCTTATTAGGTGTACCCAGTTGAGACTCTGTCTAGCCACAAGAATAAAATCTCAGTTTAATTCTGCTGGGGAGGAGAGTGGGACGGGAAATGTGCACAGGGTCACAAAATACACACGCGCCAACAGCCTGTCCAATACAGTTCAGATCACTTATCCCCGCACAGAGGGAAGATGAGCTCTGCCAGGATCAGGTACCTACTTAATAAAAACTGAAATTGCTTGCCAAACATTGAAGTAATGCTCCCTCCTCTCTCTCTCTGCCTTGTGAGGAAGTCTCTGAAATGGAGAGAGCCCACAAAAGCACAATGCAAAACCACAACACTCAACTCTCCCATTATACACAGATTTGCAAACGATGTTTGTCTGGGTACACAAAAAACCCCCAAACCAGGTATGTCAGCACTACACTCTGTCACTCATCCAAAGAAGATGAATCCCACAGATATTTTAAGGGGATGCACACTTCCAGCAGCCTCCACGCCTCTCCAGGGGAAAGAAGAATATCCAGTTTTTAATTGGCAGCTTAGTCAGAGGCTGCTCTGTCTTCAGCTGCCCTCACCTTGCTCAAAGAGATACACTGTGTTCAACCATCTTCCTAAAATGGGCTGTAGGGATGCTCTTGCACAGCACTCAAGCCAATGTTTATGATGTGTGACAATTATTTGTGGGTGGGGATGGAGTACAAACATACATTGTCAGCATTCCCCTGAAAAACCCCAGGAGCACAATGAGGTATCCACGCCGGTCTAAGTAAGGAGGAAGAAAAAAACTGACCAGACTTGTTTGCTTGGTCTAATTTAGTGGCCAAGAAGGATTGAATAATTTCTAAAGAAGCCTTCAAGTATTTTTAAGCTTTACTGCAAAAAAGGCATGAAGATTCTATGATTTTTTCTGTACTACTCCGAGTTCACAGAGACTTAGCTTTAGGATTATGGTAACCAGAAACAGATCCCACACCTCAAATCTGCCAAGAAGGAAGCCAGTTCTGGAAGGAACCCCCTTTGGATTTGACTCAGCAACATAAAAACACACAGAAACAAGGGAGTGGAATGGAAGCCTTGCCTTTAAAACCTGCTTTAAGGAATTATTGTAATGTAACAAACCTTGGTAGGTCACTGCAACCTGATCAAGTCCAAGTAAGAACACATGAACACCAAAGAAATAAATAACCACAGCTTTTCTAAGAACAGTAAAGAGAAGCCATTTTCAGAAGGCAAAAGTCTTGGCACAGAGACAGAGCCTTTTCCACAGAAATGAAGTATGAAGCAAACCCCTAGAAGAGCACACCTAAACCCTAACAAGAGTTTGTACGGACTATACTACCTCAAGGGAGGATTACATGGAGCTCTCTAACTTCTTTGGCTTTGAGACATTTAAAGGAGAAGACACCGTGGGATCCCAGCAAGTTAAGCAGGAAGAGAACAGCCAGTTTGTAAAGCTTTTAACCTTGTGATAAATTCTAATCCGGATACAAAAACCTATCGAGAAATCAGATATTACAGACTGATAAAGGAACAGTGGCCAAAATTTGCTAACACCCTATCTGCAATACAAATATCTCAATATACATTGAAGAGCCCCGTGCCTCATCAACATTTTGCAGAAAGCAGTGAGGAGGTACAATTATACATCATTGTCTCCATTTTCCTTTTCTCCTGTTTTCCTAAAAAGAGAATACGCTGTTCCTTGTTTATGAAAAAGGTAAGTTAATTAGCCTAATACCACCAACAGCTGCCAAGGTAGTGGCATACACTGATACCTGCCAAAGGCACAAAAAAAAGTCACGGGCTCCTCAGGTTGTTGACGTGACAAGATGTGCTCCAGTAGGATTCCCTCAATCTCTTTCTACTGCACTGAAATGTGACAATAAAAAAAAAAAAATTAAAAAACCACCCCAAACCCACCAACAACCAGCTGAAGCAGCATGGCTCTGAGAGAAGAAACTACTGAATATCAATTTTAAGAGGTATTCTGAGCAATCTTCCATAAAGGCCAGCATTTTCAAAGTAAAGGCTTACTGTACATGGGCAGAACATCGAGGTGCTGGCAGGAAACAAAGGGCTGCTTCTCTGCTCTGCAGAGGGAAGGCAGGAGCCCCCTCAGACTCCCTGTTTATCTGTATGCTGAAGGGGAGAGGCCAGACTATCACTTGCAACAGAGATGAGCGAACACGGAAACGATTCCCTCTCCTCCCGGCTACACCAACACGATGGGTGACCTTGCGGGTATCCCCCTTCGAGCTCCCGAAAGAAGCCTGGCCCCGGGAACGGGCTGGCCGCCACCTCGGGACTTGAACAGACGGCTGCCACGGCGGCCTGCGGTCCTACAGCCGGACACACCCGTCTGGAACGAGGGTGCCCTTCCCAGCACCCCCCAAGGGCGGCGGAGAGGCTCCCCCCGTCAGACGAGCGGCCCCGCGGGGACGGCTCCCCTCGCCCCCTCCATCCCCGTGCCCAGCCGGCCCCGGCACGCCGGGAGCTGTAGTCCTCGCCGCCCCTCCCCGCCCCGCGACCTACTTCTGCCCGGACTGCGGCTCCCGGCGCGCCCCGCGCCCGGCCCGCCGCGTCCCCCGCCGGGGCAGGGCACAAAATTTTCCAGGGCACATGCGCGCTGGGGGCC
>VZTJ01001513.1:259085-271327 GCA_013397795.1 Orthonyx spaldingii | reverse complement strand
TGTCCCTCTCCCCCGCCCCCCGCTGCTTGTCCCCTTCGCCCCCGTGGGGCACGCGAGGTCGCAAACAAGGTTCCCAGCAGAGCGGTCAGATGGATGGGGACACATCAACACGGGCGAGCTCCGGGCCCCGCACACCCAATGGGGCACTGTAGATCGGGGTGTCCGGCGGAGATGGGGGCTGGGGGGGGGGCAGCCCAGCCCAGCCCCGACAGCGCCTTTGTTGTCGCCGGGCTTCTCCCCCTCGGAGCTCGTCGTGCAGAAAGGGGAACACCCCGGCGACATCCCCCTTCCCCGGAAGGCCACGGTGCCCGCCGCCGCCCTCGGGCCCAGCCTGCCTTTTTTGGGGATGCTAGGGCTAGGGCTGAGCCGCATCCCGCTCCCGTTCCCCCCGCCTCTCAGACTGGGCTGAAGGGAACAAAACGGTGAACTGGGGCACTGCGAAGCGTCCCCGACCCAATGACTTTCACCCCTATTCTTCTCCCTTGAAGGCCCATTAATCCCCCCGAGGGCCACAGGCGCACAGTGACTCCACGGAGGGGCAAATCGCTGCCCCTGGCGGGGAGCGGGGCGATGAGCCCCCTCAGACCGAGCCCACAGAGAGGACGCGCGCTCGAAGGGAGGGACCCGGCCCGAGCAGGGGTGTGGGGGAGGGACGCACCCCCGGCCCCACTTACTTCGTTCTCGGCTCCAGGGCCGGTGGCTGCTAGCGGCTGTGGCGGGGGCCGTGGGCGCTGCCGGCGGGTCTCTGCTCTGCCCCGTCTCGTCCGTGCCCTCCCTCCCTTGTCGCCGGCGGCGCGGGGCGGGCCCGGTGCTGTGGTGCGGCTGCCGTGTCCCCAGAGCCGCCCGCGCCCTGGCCCCGAGTGAGCCAACTCACGGCAAACTTTCACCCTTAGCAACCTCGCGGCGCACGGATCCGCGCCCGCCCCGCGTGATGCGGCCGCGGGGGGCGGGCCGGGACTACTTCCCCCTCCCGTCGCCGGCCGCAGCGCTCAGGGATTGACGGGGGGAGGGGGGCCGGCGGAGCTCCCTCTGCTGCCCCCGGGCACCGGGAGTATCCCGGATCCCAGCGCAAGGGAAGGAAGGAAGGAGGGGGCTACGGCCTTAGCAGGGATTGACCTGAGGATTTCCCCAAGCGGCTTAGCTTGAGGCGACGGAGGGGGGTTTGGGGGGAAATCGAAGGGAGCGGAGAGGTTCGGGATCGGCCGGCGTGGTCCCCGCCCCCGCGCACCACGGGTGCTGTCAAGCCCCAGCGCGGTGGCAAGGCCGACCCCGGGACTCCCGAAGGGACAATTCCCTGCACGCCCTAGCCAAGTCTGCGAAAACCCCCGTGGTGGAGCCCCCCGCCCCGCTACAGCGAAGGAGCTCGGGGCGACGTGCCCACAGACAATCCCGGCTTCCTCCATCGTTGCAAACTCCTCAGGACCCTCGGTCCCCGATACGGGCGGGGAACCCAGGGCACTGCGAGCGCATCTCCCCGTGGAACAACGGGGCAGGGCCAAACCGGACGCGCCGGTGTTACCGCGGGAGGACAGGAGCACCACGGCCACCCCCGCGGCCACCAGATGGGACGCAGACCCCGCCCCTGGCACACGCTCCACGCCCCCCGGACTATTTTGTCTCCGCACGCCTGTGTGCCTCCGCCTCCAACAGAGCAGGGCCGTCTCCGCCGGGGCCACAGACCCGCAAGGTGCGCGAGCGCCGACCGTGCTAAAAATAACTGCGGCGTGTTAGCAACAGCCTTCCCATTGGCTGGCCGGGCCCGGCGGCGCCCTCGGATTGGAGCGCTGCCTCAGCCAGTGAGCCCAAGGAGATGTCCGCGACGGGCGGTGCCGGGCGTGGCGCGGGGGCTGCCGGGAGATGTAGTCACCGCGGCGGCCGCGGCCTGCGTCCTCCCGGGTGCTCCCACCGGCAGGGTTACCCACGGGTTAGGACAGCCACGGTGACGGCCATCCCTGGGGCCCTGGGCCGGTGGCGGCACCTCCACCTCCAAAGGCTGAGCTGCACCGTCCGCTGGCAAGCTGAAGGCACTCTCATCCAGCACACACTCTGATCCGCACCCTTTATTTCAAAGCAGATCCTAGCAGATTACCAGTTCCAGGAAAATGAAGAAGATGCCTACAGGCATCTGAAGGCCATGTATTCTACAGTCCAAGGTCACACCACCTTGCACACACAGCACTTGCAAAGGCTGCTTGCTGTCCACACATAAAGCCAAGTAACACTTCAAACCAGTGGAAGGGACACTAAGAACGGTGTTTCCAGGCCTTCCCAGCCATGTGTCCTGCATCTGCCTCAGTGCTGACACAAGCAGAGGGTGACACAAGCATTACCATAGTCCCTGTTGCAGCAGGGTAGCTGGCCTGGTAACCATCTCCCAAGTGCAAAAATACAAAGTTCATCTCTTGCCCCATTTCCACAACAGTCCTCGGCCTCCTAGGTTTGGCTTGTCCTCCCTCATCCAGGAACACTTTACCTCAGGTACTGCCTTTGCCATGGAAGAGCATTTCTTTTGAGGCCATCCAACACCATGTGTTAAGAAATCTATTAATGTTCCTTCCCAGCTACAGCAGCCAGCCTTGCTCGTTTTCCCATTGATTAAAGAAAAAAACCAACAACTTTTGAAGTTGTTTTTTTTCTGCAGGAGAAGGGGAAAGAGAAGGAGATTTATGAGAGCTAATATGAGCAGCCTTATTTTCATAACTCCTATTTTAAAAGGAATTTAGTTACAATAGAACAACTTTATTTTTTTTTTCAGTTATTCCCTTGCTTTGCTGGAAACAAAACCATGCCGTCAAGCAGAGATCAGGAAATTAAAATGACCAAGCTATTTTTAGCACCATTAAGCAAAAAAAGGCAATTACATTTCTAAAATTCTATCATTGTTTTAATAAGGTGTTACTAAGAGGGTGTCACATGTTAGGGCTCTTTAAAATACCTGTGCCTTGACCGTGCTCCTTTAATTACGGCGTCGCCCTTGTACACATGCAGGCAGAGGAATTCTGTCACACTATCTGCTCCTGCATTCTCAGCCATTTGGCTGTTACGTCAAAGCAAAGCCACCGTGTCACGTGTGCCATGGGGAGGGGAGCAATTGCCAAGCCACTGGAACAGAGCTAGTTTGGTTGGGTTATTTAATGCCAAGGAAGGGCAGTCAGGTTATAATTGGGCATAATTAATATCACCATACCCTGAATCCTCCGTACATTCAATTCACATGACCCCCAAGGAAATGAAAAATTCTTTCCTGCTATTGAAAGAGGCAAATATCTCCAGCTGATGTCTGTAATGAGAAAATAATAGCTCCTGTGCAGATAAGGTTTCAGAAGCGAGATTTTGCCCATGCAGCTCCCACGGGAAAAGCTCACAGGCAGATTCCAGGCCTTCACCTACCTTTTTTTTTTAATTTTGTCTTTTTTTTTTTAAAGAAAAGTAATGCCTGGGGCTCAAGGGCTTTGTCAAGACAAGGTCTAGGTGGTTCAAGGGACTGGAGGTATGTTACAGAGCTATGTGCTGAGCTCAGCTGTAGCTATGGCTGGCAGTTGGTCTGAAGGGGTGTGTGTCAGGGAACACCTACATTTCAGAACACAGCAATGCCTTGTTAGTACTGGCAACAGAGGCCAATTTCTTAATAGGCCAAGAGGTCCCATGTTCTCTCCTTCAATGTAAATATTTGAAATGAAAGGATTTTTTTTATGTGTTATGCAACATGTTAATAAAAAAAGAAAAAAAATAACACCACCTAGAAAAGTAACGGCAGGAAGACACATTTAGCTCCATGCATTAAGATTTGAAGACAGCACCATGGGGGTTCAGCTGTCAGGTTGACAAAGCTGTCCCTGTCTCTCCCACCCTTCCCTGCTGTTGCCATGCGAATACTTCGCAGCTGGCATCCAGGGAGCCCCTGAATCTGACTGTATAAGACTCCATGGACTGAGGAAGCCCTTCCAAAGCCCAGCTTGCACACAGCAGCAGGATGTGTCTTGTCTCACTCCCCCACCACAGGGAAGTTCACCCTTTTAGCATTTGCTCTGGTCTCCCGTACTGCAAGGCAATCTCCTTCTCCTGGACAAGTACTTTAAAATCTATTTAGGTGAAAAATATTGCACTTTTCTAGAGGCCCTGCCTAGGTATCATCTACTGGTGCACAGAAATCACTATCAAGCAAGAAAGGTTGTATTTTTCTGGGCTACACAAATGTGTCCATTGCCCTTGTCTGAATTAGCAGCTCCAGGGCAATGTCCCATCCACACTCTGAAAGTAACAGAAAGGCAGTGGCACTGAACTGATCTGAGCACCAGCAGCATTTGGCATGCTCCCCAGAGCTGTCTGAGCAAACAAGGCAAAGGGGAAAAAAGCCTGTCCCTCCCTCTCTCCACCTGCCCAGTGACTCAGAACAACTAGAAATGGCAGCTTAACTCTCAGAACACAGACTGATATATCCAGCAGTCAGCGCGAGGGCATCGGGAGTGCCAAGAAAGTGAGTATGCCCAGCCGTTTTTGGGAATGGGGGAAGGGATGGAGACACTCGTACCTTTACAGCAAGCCCTGCCTGGCTGATCCTGCTAAATGATTAGGAACAAGGGGTGCTCTAAAATTAGCTCGCTGGGGTTAATATTTCTGAGACAAAAAATAATTCTTTATTTCATTTCCCTCTACCTTCACTGAAAAACTTTTGTCATCTTCCAAATTTTTGGGAAACTAAAAAAGAAAAAAAAAAAGGAAAACCCTCTGCATTCCTGGTGCGATAACTCAGGTGGCCTGACTGAAGGTAAGCGATAAACTCTGGTTGAAGCGATAAAGTTCCAGGTACAAAAAATCTGCATGTCATGGCCTGCTTTTAAAGAAATACAGAATTTAAAATGGCCAGTAACAGGTCTGACATGGGCTTCTCAGTGTGCAGAGGCAGTTGCTTATCCCCATAGAACTGCTTTGGGAGAATAGGTTTGCTGTAACCTGTAATGAGCTAGATTGCTCTGAACATCTTGGCAAATGGCATCCACCAGAAGCTGTGTAGGGGAACCATGGTGCAGGGAAGAAGACATACTGATACTCTCAGAACTGCAAAAAGCTTGGAAGATAAATCTGACAGAATTAATAGCTGGGGGCAGGAGAGGGAGGAGCAGCTGAGACAGCTGTAGGGCCAGTGACAGCTAAAGCCAGCTGCAGCAGGGAGAAATTACTTTTGAGGGGAGGATAATCGTAACTTGTGTGCTTTTCACTTTTATCCAAATGGCTGGAGCAGGTAGAAGGGGCATTTAAGCCAAAGAGTAGTGAGAGGAATTGGTACTAGCCTCAAGAGAATAGCTGAAATCCTGGAAGGGGCACAAAACAAAGACAGGTCTTGGGGCTCTGCACCCCAAGACTGCACAAAGACAGCCATGTTAGTGTAGCACACACTCTGCTCAGACTACAAGCGCATGAAGGACTGCAGGGCACACTGAGCCAGGAGCCTGATTTAACCATCTGAGGAGTGTCCACACCCGTGGGGAACTCAGTTCCGCCTCTGCACAAAGGCGCCTGTTCCCAGACCTTTGCTGAGCCAACAGACTGCTTTTAGCCTGTACTGGTATTTGACAAACAAGCAGCCTCTGGTTTCCAGCACGCACACGGCCAATAGCCCAGAACACAATAGTTGGTTTCCCATTACAGCAGGGAAGGCTTTAACTTATTCACAAGAACAGGATAGCGAGTCAAATAGCTTAGTAGGTTTTAGAAAGGGATTGGATGTTTGCATGGTGAAACAACATCCACAGCCGTATTAGCCAGGATAAGGGTTACAAGCTCAGCGATCCTCATGCTACGGGACAAAATGATCAGTGGCTGGGATCACAGGCAGACAAAAGCAATAGCCGTTCCCTGAAGCTCCTTGTGGCAAGGTCACGTGGCCATAAGCAGGCACTGTCAGAAACCAGATAACCCATTGTGAAGTGCTAGCTGGGCTAATCCTCCATGTCCCCAGAAAGCTCCAGAGAGGCTAGGCACAGAATGAACCAAAGAGAAATCCTTGTTGTACAAAAAATAAAAACCAAAAAGAAAAAGCTTTATTGGTATGCATCCTACATAAATGGTTACAAGAAATGGCCTTGGATTAATCTGTCAAAGAAAACATGGAACAGCTGTGCTCTCCCTAGGAAGGCACCAGCCATGAGCAGGTTCCTTACAAAACAGGGCAGCATGGAAATATACTGGAGGAAGGGAGGAGGGGAGCGTATTGGTCCTCTGTTCTTCAACAATGATGGACGGGGAAATTTCAAACAAGTGGGAGGAGGCCCAGTAAGAACAATCTCACAGTGTTTCTCCACACTAGAAACAGCATTTGCTGGTCTCCTCTATGCGTAAGTGCTTGCCCACTCTGCTTTATATAGAGAGCTGGGACAACTACTAGCTTCTGCAAAGGGAAGAAACAGAATCTTCATTTGCCCTCTCTCATCGTTGGTTCTGATAATGTTTCAGTCCCCACTCAGTCTGTTATTTCTCCAACCCCAAGTATACTACTGAATTCGTACTGCTTTAGAAAAAAATAATCAACTGATTTTCATTAAAAGTGAAGTCCAGAGATGTTCCAAGACCCTCTTGCCAACCCAAAAGGAGGTAGCCACGTACAAATAGGATCACCTCTTCTTGAAGCCATACTTTTTCCTTTCATAGAAAAGATCTGTCTTGGAACTGCCCAGGTTGACGATCTTAGGGCAACCATCTCTCTGTAAGAAGAGAAAATGTAGGTTAGGAAATGGACAAACACAGAACAACATCATAGTTTTAGTAGGTTCTCAGTTCCCACACTCCTTGTCCTGTCCTCAACACACTTCAAATACCTGTACAGACAAATTGCTCTTCAGTGCTGGTTACCTGCAAGACAGTGGAACAGAGAGGAGGATGGATGTTTGTTCAGCATTCCTGTAGGACATGCTCTCCCTCAGGGCCAAAATGGAAGACAGCTCATATAACATCAGCCGTTTGATGAAAAGGATGCTCAGTGCCTCAAGACTGAATTCTTTCTAAATTAGGATATGCAGGACTTACGTCAGGGCCCAGAGGAATAACCTTTCCCCTTCTTAGCCAAGAAGAATCTTGCTGCTCTAGATGTCACCAAACCATTCTTGTGTTTAGGAATGCCTCTCAGCTGTGACAGCAGAACTGAATCTCAGATTTCCTGCATTCTGGATTGATTACTGCAGAGGCTGTATGGTCAGCTACTCACAGCAGCTACACAGATCAGTTTTTGTACCTGAATTCTAGTAGATGGTGACAAAAAAGCCACAAGAAAAGCAAGGGTAGTAGGGGAGACTCTCCTGAGAGGTATGGTTGCAAAAGCAAATCAGAAATGCACCTCTTGGTACACCTGGAAACATTTGCCCGTGGGCCACCTGAGCCCAGCATCTGCATAATTCTTTAGGGCAAAACATCATAGCTGGCCACAGCAGCTGTGAGGGGCCCAGCAGGCAGAGGAACACGTGTCCTTGGCTGATGTGCAAGCCTATGTGCATTAGATTTAGAAAGCCCCTGGGCAGATGTCAGATGTTGTAGAATTTGCACCCAAGCTGCCTGGCTCCTGTGGCAGCGATGCAATCTGGTGGGGAGGATCTGCATGACAGGAATAACAGGAGAGGTGGGGAACAGAAATCATCCCTCCCCCATACACCTGCCACAACCCATTTCTAGCTACCGTCTCCTTATTTCATTTTCAACCTCAATAGTAGGCCTCTTTCAAGCCTTGCCTCCCACAGTCCATGGGGTCTGTTCAAATCTTGACAGACTTATTGCAGGGCTCTGTTCATCCTTCCACCTCTTCCTAAGGACACAGCTCATGAGCACGCTCCTTTCTCCAAGAAAATATTACTTTTTGGAACCCACAGATGTCCTGGGTGACAAGGTGGGATTCTGGCCCTTACCCACAGATTGAAGTGGGCTGAAAAAATACTTCATTCCTTCCTCCACCAGAATAAATGAACCAAGAGTAACCAGGTCCTTTGGCCTGGACTGTTAAAGATTCAGAGCTCTGTCCATCTGTTTTTCTTATTCACATCAGCACCAGATACCATAATTGTGACAGGCAGCAGCACACTTAATTTTTCTCCTTCTGGGCTCCCTATGTTTGTGCCAGCACTTTTCAATCCTGCAACAAATCATGTAAAATCTGCTGTTTCAGATCTGCAACTTCACATCTGCAATAGTATGTAACATTTGAGTTTTCTGCTGCAGAGCAACTGTCTTAACTCACAGCAGCCTTCACCCAAGTGTCAAAATACCCTAGACTTGTTATTCTCCTCCAGCTCTATGTTTTCTACAGACCTCCCTGACAGAGCAGCTGGCTATTTCACACCTGAACCAGATATGATAAGGTACAGGTGATCTTAGGTTATGAAAAACACCTGTTGGGAATCCATTTGAATTGATAAAAATAAAACCAAGCCTATTTTACTCATGACTTATAAAGCCAAGCATCTTCATTTCAAAGGCAAGTGAACAAAACTACAGTTTCTCACAGCATTTATAAAGTAGAAGGCAGCACCACCATCACAGCATGTATATCCATATTTAGATACAGAGAAAGATTATGGTCCTGTTAGATCTAATGATTAAATTCAAATGAGGACCTGCTCCTGTCCTGGATTTGGCTGCAGGCCTCTAGAGAAAACATAGGCACTGGAGAGAATTAAACCAGCAACTCTCTCAGCAGAGGGCACTCCTGTAAATCACTCTGAACCACTCTCTCAGCATGTTCTTTACAGTCCTTAGGGTGTGTAGGAAATTCGCAAAGCACCAAACAACCTTTAACAGACACTCTCACAGCTACCAGGCCTATATTCTGGGATAGATGAACTGTAAGCATCATGTTCTTCTGTAAGGTCTTTCTAATGCTTTGTTGCAGTTCTTCATGTCCTGCACTCACTGTGTTGGATTATTAACAAAAGCCTTCCAGAGGGTGAACAGCTGCCTCATTTCACATGTGCAGTGACTATCTTTCAGCACAATATTAGAAAAAGATTACAGCTCTGGCTATAGACAAAAGGGACCATTACAACAAAAAGCATTAGCAGAAATATCTATCTATATCTACAATATAGACCATTCCAGAAAAGAATAAGAAAATATAAATTGTATCCCATTGCAATTATACAAGAAACATCACACTTGTGAAACACAACTACCAGTGCAGCCACTGGACACTAAGGACCCACTTTATGCTGTTATTCAAAGGAAAACAAAGGTTTTGATTCCACAGGCTTTACAGTGCCATATGTGTTCTTGATCAGTGGCTCATAATGGACTTCTAAGTGAGGAGCTGCTCCTGCCACTGCCTTGCAGTGTCTGCAGTATTTCTGACCCTGGTGAAGCCTAGGCTGGAGATGCAGTAAGATAATGACCTGAAGTGGCAACACGCAGCGTGTGGAGGAAATGAACTGTGAGTGTGCAAAACAGTCAGAGATCCTTAGGGATGAAGAGAGTTACAATGTATGTTTGCAACATGCTTTGCAAACACAGGGACCTGCCAAGAGGGGAAGAAAGGAATGAGGTATCGCAAACCAGTGCCAAGCATGCCATGTTCCAGCACTAATTTCAGCAGCTCCAAGCTCCTTAAAGGCAAGCACGGCTACGATGTAGCTGAGATGACAACATACATCTTTCTCCTGGATGGTGCACTCCTTGCAGTAGTAGGCGTCGGACACGCCGGGCCCCCCGCAGATGACGCAGCGGCCCTGGTAGGAGCCGTAGTTGCACTCGTCGCAGATGCGCACCAGGGTGCAGGGCCGCACGTAGGAGTCGCAGATCACGCACTTGCCGTCACCTGCGAGCACAGCACAGCCTCGGGTTACAGCACGTCCTTTGTGCCACCCCCACGGCACAGGAAAGGCTTGCTAGTCATAGAACTTGCCTATACACTCAGAGACAGTACAGCTGAAGTGCAGACATGTGCCTTGCACACAACTCTGCATTGCACATGGACTTGAGAGGAACAAGGCCGGCAATATTCAAGGGGTTTTTTTATTTAGTCATACATTCACAGTCAGAGAAGAAACACAAAGTTACTTCTTTGTGATTAGCCAAGACTTGCTTAGATTGTACCATTACTTTTACTCTACAGCATTTCCTGACATTTCACTTGCAAAAAACCAAAAAAGCCAGACTGACAGGACTAGTGTCCTTACCTACACAGAAGCAGCAGTGTAAGCTTCTCCCACAGTGCCACATCAACAAAAGTCTGGAGTTACTATCCTCAAAGAGATAACAGATTGTACTCGTAGTCCCTTTAATCCTTTATCTGTGAGAAGGCCAAAGAAAGGGCAAACTGGCACAAACAGCCATTTCACAAAAGTTGCTCTCTCACAAGGAACTGAGTGAAATTCAAGCACTCATATCATACAGGCAAGGAGCCATCAGATGCCAGTGACAGTTTCTGCTGTGCTGGACCTTAACCAAAACACTGACCTACACATGAAAGGCTTCATATCCTATTTCCAGTTCCCAAGGTATCTAATCCTGACTCCCACAAACAGCTTGCTTAACGTGCTCTTAAATCTCTGGCATGACAGCCCTCAGCTACTACCAATGGGAACCTGTTTCACTGTCAGGTGCTCTTGAAAATTATCTTCTTGCTTCAGACTGCCCTTCTTGCACTTCACTTATTTTCACACTATTTTTGAGTCACAAACTACTCACTTCATTTGTTCTGTTCCCCTATACGATCTAACAACAGATCACACTCTTTTTCTTCCCTTTCACAGCTAAGCATTTGATTCCGTGGGTTTTTTTCCTGCTCTAAGTCTAGACATTTGCCCTCCATTTCTTCTTCTCCTAGATGCTGAAGGGAACCTTTCTCAGAGCATGATGAAGCCAGAATCCAATAATGCATTTTTTTCACCTGCTTTGAAATTATCAGGATGATATTTTGGTATTAAAAATTACAAGGATCCAATGAAGCAGTGACTGTAGCCTCTGCCGCTGGAAATGCTGCCAGCAAGTACTCTAGAACTGCTTTTGTGTGTCTGTTTGAGCTTGTAACTTGTCAAGTATTCCTTGAGTTACACTTACAACATGAAGTTAATTATGCTCGTCTCAAAGAGTGACATCAAGTTCGTGGTTAAAGCAAAAATAGATTCCAACCTTCGAATCCAAACTGCATGCTCTAAACCACAACACCATGTCCTCAAGCAACTAAATGTGGACACTATACTTACATTTTTCACAAAGTCTTCCGATTGCTGAAAAAAAGAAAGAAAAAAATTACTTGAGGCAGAAGCAGGAGAAAAATCTAAGTAACTACAAGCTTGAATGCCAAATAATTATCTTCTGCAATAAGCAGTACTTAAAAAAATTAAAGGTTAAACCACAGAAGCAGTTTGAGCATAAATACAAACATTCACGATAAACAACATACATCCTCCTGAAGACATTTACCAAGACCAAAGATGAGCTGTGAGTGCATAATGACATCCATTTGCAAAAAGAAAACCTATATTTATTATTCCATTTCAAACACAGCCAATGTGTCTGACTGAAGGAAATGTTGTACCTAAGTCTTGGCACAGCTTTTTACTAGTTTTAGTGGGAAAAGAAAAATAAAATCAAGTGTTTGTTTAAAGTAACCCAAACAGCTATTTTGCTTCAGAACACGAAGGTAATTAAATGTATCTAAAAATCTTTTCGCTTGTCTAGGACACTCACAACAATGATACTAGGAACTTGGAAAAATTCCATAAATATCGAGCTTCAAAGACTAGATGTCCATTCACAAAGACTAAACAGTGATTTGGCTGAAGTCTGAGAAACAAGATATTTGTCAGAACATGGCTTTTCAGCATAGACAGATGGTTAGAACCACTGACTATTCTAAAAAGAGATTTCCTATGGACAGCACAGCTGAATGTTTCGTTTTTACGGATCTTGCAGAAAACTATTCGTTAAATTTCCTTTTCCAAGGAGCGTCAAAAACCTCGAAGGGATACCTCAACTTCTAACCCTGTATAAGAGTTCTCTGAAACTTGACCCAAGTTCTGACCCAGGTGCGAGACAATGATAAATCCCGTTATCTGCATTACAGGGATAACCAGGAAGAGATAACTTTTATCTCGCGGCCAGAAAGACGTTCCCCAATGCTGTTGGAACCATAACGCGCGGCGCGGCAGCGAAACAAAAGGAAAATAAAAGGAAGAAGGAGGGAGGGGCGGGTGGCGCGCGCCCCCCTCACGCCTCCCCCCCCCGCCCCTCGGCCGGGCCTAACGGCGGCGCGCGCGCCCAAC